>APFE031310621.1:0-114717 GCA_000404065.3 Pinus taeda
CAGGCCAACTCCTTCAGCAGGGCAGGTGGTTCACCAGGGAACAGGTTCAGCAGAAGTTTCCTCATCTCATGGGGGAGCTCAACGCAATGGGGACCATTGCTTCCTAAGGGGGGAGGAATGATCCAGGTGGATATTGGTGGCCACCTGCCAAATCCACATGGACCCCCACCATTCTCTTTCTCAGCATTTTCAGTTTCCTTAATTGTAGCACAACTTACTATTTTTAGCAGTTTTTCGGGTCCTGAACTTCCGGAGCCGTTTTGAGGCCCTAAACGACGTTTTTTGGGATTCCAGGGGCAACACGGGTCCATGGACAATGATAGTGCTCGAATAGATCTTTCTATTGAGCTATTGTACGCGTCAAACGGAGATCATATGCTAAAGTTACGACCCCGGGAAGTTGATGTACCAACTTACCCCCAAACGGGGCCCACAGTTTGGCGTTTCATCTCCTAGGGTTAGGTTTTGGAATGTTAAGGGTTTTTCATTGTTTCTCAACAATAAATAGGCCTTCGAGCCTCATTGTAAGTCAGTTCGGAGGCATGTAGCCCACACATCTCTTCTCAGAGATAGCTACCATCGCCCTAGCTAGTTTATTTCCATTTCTGATTGTAAGCATATTTCAGTATTTTCCATTAATGAAATGAAGTATTATTTCCGCTGCATATTTGTGGATATGGTTATCTCTGTAATTGGTTGCGTTCCTGTTTAAATCTGGATCAAAGAGGCAGACCATCAGGTCTGTAAAATATTTCTGGTGCCGAAGAAGATGTAAGTTCTGTAGCAGTAGATGGTTGGGGAGTAACGCCTTCCAAATCGACTGTAGATGGAGCCGGTTTAGTAATAGAAGTGTTAACCGTCACACTAGGATAAGTTGTAATGTCCTTTTGCTGTTGCGGAATTTCTTGTGTAGAGGTAGGGATAGCATAAATGTTCAGAGTAACCGGAGTCTTTGAGGATGTTGGAGTTCTTGCTCCGACCAACCTAGGGGACTTTGATCCAGTTAAATGAGTTCGCTTCGATCAGAATGGTTTCGCTTCCGGAGTCAATGACAATTGACTCGTAAGTCTCCGCGAACGACAGGGTTTTGATTGAATTTCTTCCACGATTGCGGATTACTTGATCAACTCAAAATAAAAAGGGAAAAAATGTTTTCTGAATTAAATGAACTTTAGACGCTTTGATACAACTTGTTTTTTCAATATTAAAGAGTCGAGAAAAAACAAAAGATGACTCTAGTCGCCTTCGATTTTTATTGAGCCTGAAGTGACAAGTGCTCAGAGGACCTTTTCCTTTAAGTATTCTAAAAAGGAGAAAAATGGACTTCTCTAGAGATCTAGGCAGAGAGGATTACCAAACCAATTGCAAAACTGCAAAGTACTTTTTACAGTACGACAGTCAATCTTCCCGAATGCTCTGTTCGGTGCATTGCAATCGATAGGGCGGTAGATAGGGCTTCCTAAGGATAAAGGATGCAGCCTATTGTGGTCTCCCAATATATACTCGACGATACTTGGGAGCACAAGTCCGTACTGGCATTTGCTGTCTCAGAGTGGAGGAATCACCCAACCAGCACTAAAAGCAATAGTTACTAGGTTTTTCGACATCAGAATACGTCTCTAGCCTAGACCTCTAGATGTTGTGCATTATGTTCTAAAGCATTGTTAGATTCATTGAATTTATTTTAAGTTGATCTTGCTTAACAATTTTCCTTTCAAGTTCACCAGGTGATGTGTATATAATTCCTAAAATGCAGTCTAAGATGATAGACAAACATTTGGTCTTCCTTCAACAATGAAAATCCTAGCTACTAAAGGGAAGAAAGTCAAGAATCTTTTCTTCACAGAGCAGAGAGCACATGCTAAATGCATAGTCCTAAATCAATCCAAGCAATCAAAATGCAAATGCACATGCATGTATTTGTTTTTAGCTATCTGAATGTGTGAATGACGTTAAGAAAGCTATGTGCAAAACTGAATTACTTTTAAAGCGATAGTACTCAAAAAAATTCTTTTTCAAAACGAAGTGAAAGCAAGAGGGACACTTTGCGATTTTGAAATGAAAATTGCTTTTCGACACTTTAAAACTAATAATTCAAATCCTATGCAATAGTAACTGTGTAATCGACTATCAAGAACAATGGGATTGTTTCCTAAAACTGAAAACGACAGCTACAACACTTTCAGATCTAGAGACGACAGTTTGACTATGTTTCTTTTTTGCAAAAGAGAACTAAAAATGACGCACAATACATAAAAAACATTTATAGTTCTTTGTACTAAGGAGGTAGAATAATGCAAGAGAAGGGGGTTTTCACAGAAATACACTGACTATAGGCATCAAAACTCTTGAATAAGACTGAAAACAGTGATAAAAATCCACAGTCGGAGGGTAAAGTTAACCCTCCCTGATCATCACACCTGTTACACATTGAACTCAGTATGCAACGCACCTACTGCACTCACGAAGTGCAATGCATACAGACTGCCTTGAAGGTAGGGTGCGATGGTAGTAGTGCGAGACTTTGAACATGATTTCACTCACAATTTGCAATCTAGTTCAGGTGTTTAGGCCAAATAAGTAAAGATCAGTGTATGTAAAACACAGGGGTGATCTGAGAGGTTACTACAGCCACCACTTAGGGCAATTAGATTGCTTGAAAATCTATTGTTTAATTCATAAACAAAACACAAAGATAGACTGAAGCAGCATAGATCTACTTTGCATTTGTATGACAAATGCAGTTCGAAGGCTAGTTGGCTTGACTTCAGGCTCTGTCTTTATGTTTATAAAAGAAACAAGGATAGATAGGCTAACAAGTAATCTAGTCGCTCCCCAGTGGAGTCACCATTTTGTTATCCAGGAATAGTGTCCACTCGGATGCTACTATTCCCACAAAGATGGGTGGCTATCTTAGAAACAAACAATCAAAGTCTACTGTTGTTTCCTTTTATGAAAATAGACAAGAGGAGAACCAAGAAGACCAACTTGAGTCTTGTGCTTGATTTCCTCTCCTTCTTGATAGAGCTTCGCCGCTTCTTCTTTGTCTGGCTAGCTTCAAAAGAACTTGTGGAATCATAGCAACATACTACTATCCAAGAAACAAGGATCTAAATTCATAAATACTACAGGATCAAATGTGTATTAACCATATACATGCATATATAAAAAAGTATGCAAGAATATGGAAGGAAACAAGAAGAGCTTTATTAAGATGAAAAGTAGCAAGAGGATTACAACCATGTGCTCTGACCCAATGTCATCCTCCAGCTAGGAAGCCCTCCTTCACCTCAAGCAAAGCTAGATCACCCAACACTGTGAATGTACACTAGAAAACCAACAACACCTCTCTATAAGATACAGAATTCCAGCCTCTGGATCTCTGTGATGAGGGATCCATATATAGATGATTACAGAGAGGTGAGTCATCTTCTAAGATCTTGATTAGTGTCCTCTCTCTGATAGTTCTTGCTTCCACTTGGAGAATGATGATATCTTACTCATCCCTGGTCAAAAATAGAGAGGCAAGTGTCAGAGGGGAAGCTTCTGGAAGATTCCATGATCTTCCACCTCGCATTTTTTTCCCTGTCATTTGTCCATTCCCGACCATCGCACCCTACAGAGGAGAAAATTAGTATGCATAACACCTTGTACACTGGGAAGGTGATATGCATCACACCCTCTTCATTGAGCTTTTAGTATGGTCCAGTTATGACCATTGATGAGAAGTTTTCAGTGGAGAACTTCTGGGGGATGATGTAATCAGTTGACCTTGTTCCTTTAGGTAGTGAAGCAACACTTTTAGGGACTTAGGAGCCCTCAGTTTATGGACATTTATGATTGGGGTGGAAGTGCCCAAAAATTTCTATAACACAAAGGTATTACAGACTCATGTGCTGGTGTGTGTTCTCTGTTATTGAAGCAACGGATCGGTTAGATTGCCAATAGACAGACAATAAAATGGAAAGATAGTAGATAAATACAGTAAGCAAACACAAAGACACAAGAATTTTAATAAGGAGTTCACCCTATTCTCTAAGGCTACGTCTCTCGTCCAGCTTTTAGTGGTGGCCTTGTTGTATTGTGTCTTTAAGTAGAGAATTACAATACAGGGACTCAATGTGAGTTCTCCTAAAGTAGGTTTTGCTTGACAGGGTGGTTCTTGGATTCCCGAAGCCACTAGCGTACACAGACTCTTCTTCTTCCTACCAGCTCTGCGACCTTGTGGTCTACAGTGGAAAGAGCCAAATACGGTGCTTAGTCCAGACAAATTCCTCTATGGGATGGATTGAATATATCAAGCTTTGGTGCTCAATGCTGCCGCTGGTTAGCTTGGTGCTTTGTCTCTTTTTGCTTTTTCTTTACTAGCTTCTTCTCTGATTTCTGTCTCTTAGTGTTCAGTCCTCCTCTCAAGGTTCATTCTAACTGAATCGACTGTCCTATTTCCTTTTTTTGTTCATGGCTTTGAAGCCATTTGAACACATACCTATTCGGTTCCTCTTCTTCCTCTGTTGGTTCACCTTCTACAACTACGCTTGGAGTTCCCTGTTCACCATCAGCATGAATGATTAGCGAGTGGTGACTTATCCTCCTCTAAACGGTGCTAACCTGCCTTGTTAGTTCATTTCTTCAGTTACGTCGTGGATGAAGTCTTCCCTCCACCGTGGCAGTCAAATGAATTCCAAATATTTACAAATCGTAGTGTATTCCTTCATCGATTCTACTTCCTCCATCGAGCTTGATCTCAACTGTCTGATCTAGGGCCTCCACATACGACGCCATACACACGTCCTGCGCAGTTTACTTTCTTGACCGATAATGTACGATCAATGACAGTTTTCTCTCACCTCCACGTGCCATGCATCAATTTTTGAGTGGGTTCACTCCACTTCCATCCAAAGCCTCTTACCATTTGGGGGTGCCCCGATCAATACCACTAGTTTCCAGAGTGCGGGTCTTGCCTTTGTACATTTGAAATTTTTGCCTTTTCTACCCGCGGTTCTTCGGTTCTCCATGCGTTCGTCTGCTCGGACTTCCTCCATTTCAGCCCTATTTGCCTAGCAATGTGTGATTAGCGCTACTCGCGCATCAAAATCCACCTCCTTTTCCCGACCTAGGGCTCCCAGGGGCAATTTTGACCTCTTGCGTAGTCTCCATGGGCCTAAATCAGTGCACTTTGACTGAGTTCCTTGTCGCTCCATGATGGCTGCCATTGCCACTATTTCAGGGCTGTTTTTGATCATGGTTCTCAATTCTTTAGAGATTTGTACTAATCTAATATAGTCATGGTTCCTTGACAGTCTTTTATGGATCCAATTCAGATCACGACCTTCACACTGAAAAAGCTTTTGGACCACCAAAAGTTGGTTTTCTTCAAGCATCGACTAAGTGAGGATACTGCTCTCTCACTTCTTAAATCTCAATCTACATTGCACTACTCGACTTTGAACCTTTGAGTCCAATTCTGAGGTACTCAACATCTCCTCTGTGCATCATCCTCACCTTCCTGTCCAAGATTGTGTATTCGTACAATTCATTAAGATATTGAGGTAGCAGGTCATCAATAGAAGGCAATTGAATTTGCTCTTCAAGATCCTCAATTAGAGAAGGTTCAAACAATCTCAAGCAATCTGTATTTATGACGGAGTAGATGTGCATGTAAGTTGGTAGATCAAGGCGAAAAGCATTTTCACCAATATTCTCAAGTATCCTAAAAAGTCCATAACTGATAGGATTTAGCTTTCTACCTTCACCTTGCATCCTGTCCTTGCTGATATACAACGAGACCTGGTCTCCAACTTGAAAACTATGCTCCATCCGATGCTTGTCATGCCTAGCCTTATACTTAGCTTAGCTCTTTTCCAGTTGTTCCTGTACTACCTGGTGGATCTCTTGGATCCATTCAATGAACCTAGTTGCCTTGTCCACATCATTGTGTCCATCAACCATGGTATCTTTACCGAAGACAAAATCCAAAGGATACCTTGGTATGAAACCAAAACAGGTCTCAAAAGGAGATCTATGTGTAGAAGAGTGTTTTGCTCTATTGTAAGCATGCTGCACATAACACAAATGTTCATCCCAAAGCTTAGGATGTTTGTTGCAATATCCCCTAAGTAATTTGATCACTTTCCTGTTACCTACTTTTATCTGGCCATCAGTTTGTGGATGAAAAGTTGTGCCTTTCTTTAGTTGAGTGTCCATCAGTTCCCACAGACTTGACCAAAACTTCCCCACAGATTGGGTGTCTTGATCAGATACAATAGAAGTGGGTAATCCAAAATGAATCCATACACGTTCAAGGAATAATTTTGCAGTTTGTTCAGCTGTAATTTGTTTATTACAAGGTATCAAAATACACATTTTTTTCAACCTATTCACAACGACATATAGATAATCATGACTTTTCCTAGATTTAGGTAGTCCTCCAACAAAATCCATGGAAACACTTTCCCAAGGGTGAGAAGGAACTGGTAGAGGAGTGTATAAGCCTAGTTTTCTATTGCTGGGCTTGCTTTTAGCACACATAGTACACCCTCTTACATATCTAGAGGTTGTATCATTCATTTTTAGCCAATAACAAAATCTTTGTAGCTGTGCAAGTGTTTTACTTACCCCAAAGTGACCTGATATTAGAGAGGTGTGTGCCTCTCTAATTATCTTTACTCTCTTTGCTTGTGGAATGTAGAGTTTCCCAAAATGGTATAAGAGTCGATCCTTCACATGATAGTCCAATTTTTCTACATTTTTTCCTTGACTCAAAGTTGCATATACATATTTAAAGTCCACATCCTGAGCATATTGTTTTATGTAGCTTTCATGTAGCACATAATTATGGTTAACTATGGTATATGCATTTATAATGGGTCTAGATAACATGTCTACAACTTTGTTGTGTATGCCCTTTTTATATCTAAGGACTAGATGAAACTGTTGTAGAAACCCCATCAATCTATAATGTCTTGATTGCTACAACTTAGTTTGGGAGTGTAGGTATTGAGGTGGTTGATGATCAGTATGTATTACTGTCTCTTTGCCCATTAAAAAATCTTTCCACTTTTTCGCACTTTGAACTAATGCATACAATACTTTGTCATATGTAGGATAGTTAACTACTGTAGGATTAAAAGTCTCAGAATGATAACATATCGGTTTATCGTTCTATGTCAACATTGCTCCCATGGCATAGTCACTGGCATCTATTTGGATTTCAAATGGTCTTTGTAGATTGGGCAGTGCTAGTATAGGTGTTGTATTGATCTTCTCTTTCAAGGTGTTGAAGGATTTCTGATGTTTGCCTCCCCACTGAAACACCTTGTTCAACCCTGTCAAAGCATGTGAGGGAGATGCAATTGAGGAAAATTTAGAAACGAACTTCCTCCAATATTGTGCTGCTCCTAAGAAGCTTCTCACTTCTGTAGCAAACTTGGGTTTAGGCCAGTTTACAATGACTGCCACTTTAGAGGGATCCATTTTCAATTCACCACCCCCTATTATATGACCCAAATAATTTAGAGATGTTTTACCAAATTTGCATTTTGAGATTTTAACATAAAGTTTTTCTCTTTTCAAAACATCTAATGTCTGCTTAACATGCTTTAAGTGTTCTTCCCACGTTTTACTAAAAATCAGAATGTCATCTAGATACACAATAACAAAATCATCAAGAAAAGGCCTGAGTACTTCATTCGTTAATCTCATAAAAGTAGCAGGAGCATTGGTCAAGCCAAAAGGAATAACCAACCACTCATATAATCCTTGCTTTGTTTTGAAAGTATTCTTCCATGCATCTTGCTCTCCAACTATGACCTAATGGTATCCACTGTGCAAATCCATCTTGGTGAAATAAACAACTCCCTTCAATTGATCTAAAAGATCATCTATGTGAGGAAGGGGATAACAATTTTTGGTTGTTATCTTATTCAGTGCTCAGTAGTCAACGCACATTATCCACAAGCCATCTTTCTTTCTCACCAAAATGATTGGTGACCCACATGGTGATGTGCTAGGCCTGTTGAATCCCTTCTCGAGCAACTCCTGCACCTGCTTCTTGATTTCAACATTCTCTAAAGCAGACAACCTGGACATCCTAATGTTAGGAAATGGAACATCTCGCTGCAAAATAATATCATGTACTATTTCCTTTTTGGGTCACAGACCTTTAGGTTCCATGAAACAAGAGATCATACTTTGAAACAATTTTTTCTATATCAGCTTGCTGCTAAGCATTAGGGCCCTAAAATACATTGGTTTTATCAGTTTTCTTTTCCTTTACAACCATTAGTAAGAATTGTTCGCATGAGTTTATCATTCTTTTAATCTGCCCAGAATTTATGAGAGTATAATTATTCTTGATATTATGAGCTCTTACATAGTATTCGATTCCATCTTTAACAAGTAGATACTTGTTCTCAGCTCTATAGAAAATAGTATTTCTATCATACAAGAACTTCCTAAAACAATTCCACATATATCCAAAGGAATTATGTCTAACTCAACCTCATCTACAAATGTTGACTCGAAAGAAAACTTGAGTTTGCACCATCTAGTCACTTGTAGTTGTGCTTTATCATTCAACCATCATAATGGGTATGGTTTCTTGTGAGGTGTAGTTGCTAATCCTAATTTCTTTACAATTTCTTCAGAAATCAAATTTACTTGTGAGCCACTATCAAACAAAGTATCAATCTTTTGATGTTTGGAAATAACTCGAATATGGAAAAGCTTATGCCTTTTTCTCTCATGTTCTTCATCAATAATAGTTTGAGAAGAATTACTAGTAGATGCTTTAGAATTCTTACCTTTAATACTTGTGGCCACAATGATTGTGTCATCTCCTGAGTTTGACCCCAAATCTTTTTGAGTAGCTGCAGTAGTCTTCTTCTTCTTGCCCTCAGACATTTTAGGTCTCAGCTCTGGATGCAGAATCCAACAATGGTCATCATCATGCCCCTCCTTTTTACAGTGGGTGCATGAAGCTTTTCCTTCCTATGCAGTGTTAGCCTTCCTTGCTTTCCACTTCTACTTTCTTTTCTCCTTGGTCTTGCTTACAGTGGGTTGGCATGGTCCCCAACTTCTGGATTTCCATTCTATCCCTTTAGCTTCTAGATGAGTAGCTTGTAGAAATACCTCATCTATACTAGTGGGATTAAACATGAGGATGACATGCCTCATTTAGCTATGTAGACCACCAATGTACTTCAAAAGAGTATTTGGTGAGTCTAATGAGATACCCAACATCAATGCTCTCTTTCTAAACTCTTGAGTATACCCTTACACACTTTTCCCTTTCAACTACCGAAGAGTTTTCCGACTCTTCATGGCTTGTTGCATGTAGGCCAATGGATAGAACTACTTTTTGATTGCAGTAACAAATTCACTCCAGACAGAGATGGTCTTACAATGTTTTTTCATATCAGCTTGGGTTCTGCCTTCCCACCAAACCAAGGTAGTGCCTCCTAGGCATAGGCTTTCCAGTTGAATTTTGGTCTTGCCTAAGGTGAAATTCTACACTCTATAATACACATCAATTTGTCTAATCCAATTGTCAAACTTTTCAACATTTAGGCCTCCATCATATATAGGCAAATGAAATTTAACATCTAGTTTAATCAAAGATGTTTTCTTATTATGGACAGGGCTATGAGGAGGTGTGAGAAAGCTTTCCTCTTTGCCTTTTCCTTTTCAGTGGTCATGGTAATGAGACTTATCTTCTTCTTTATCTTGTCTAGAACCTGATGAATCTTTATCCTTGTGCTTTCTAAAGTCCCTATACATTTCTTCTACCTTAGACATTATAGTTAGGAAACTCTCTATGAATTGAGGGTCTGGCCCCATCAAACCTTCCTCTGACATTGCCTTCCAAGAATAGACTCTCCCAATTTTAGAATTAGTTTTGACCAACTCTTGTTCTCCTAATTTGAGCTTTGATCTTGTCAGCATTCAATAGCTAAAACAACACAATCTTGTCTAACCTTATAGCCTAAAGCTCTGATACCACTTGATTTGATATTCACCGTATGAGTGACATTAGTTGAAGATTTATTAAACAAAGGTATTACAGACTCATGTGTTAATGTGTGTTTTGTGTTATTGAAACAATGGATCGATCAGATTGCCAATACACAAACAATAAAATGGAAAGACAACAGATAAATACAATAAGAAAACACAAAGACACAAGAATTTTAATAAGGAGTTCACCCTATTCTCAAGGGCTGCATCTCTATTCCAGCTTTCAGTGGTGGCCTTGTTTTATTGTGTCTTTAAGCAGAGAATTACAATACAAGGACTCAATGTGAGTTCTCCTGGAGCAGGTTTTGCTTGGCAGGGTAGTTCTTGGATTCCCCGAGCCACTAGAGTAGATAAACTATTCTTCTTCCTACCAGCTCCCTGACCTTCTAGTCTACAGTGGAAGGAGCCAAATGTGGTGCTTAGTACAAACATATTTCTCTATGGGATGAGCTTGAATCTTTCAAGCTCTAGTGCTCAACACGGCCGCTCCTCAGCTCGGCCCTTTCACTCTTTCTGCTTTTTCTTTACTGCCTCCTGTAATTTTTGTCCGTCAGTGTTCAGTCCTCCTCTTGGGGTTCGTTCTGACTGAGTTGACTGTCATGTTTCTTTTCATTGTTCATGGCTTTGAATCCATTCAAATTCATACCTCTTCGGTTCCTCTTCTGCCTTTGTTAATTCACATTCTGCAACTACGCTTGGAGTTCCCTTTTCGGTATCAGCATGAACGCTCAGGGAGTGGCCACTTCTCCCCCTCTAAACGGTGCCGGCCTACCTCGTTAGTTCATTTCTTTAGTTATGTCGTGGATGAAGTCTTTCCTCCACTATGGTAGTCAAACAGATTCCAAATCTTTACAAATCACGGTGTACTCCTTCGTCGATTCCACTTCCTCCATTGGGCTTGATCTCAGCCATTCAATCTAGGGCCTCCAGATCCAACGCCATATGCACATTCCTCGCGGTTGACTTGATCAACCGATAACACCTGATCAATGGTGGTTTTATCTCACCTCTGCATGCCACACATCAATCGTTGAGTGGGATCGCTCTACTTCCATCCAAATCCTCCTACCATTTGAGAGCACCCTGATCAATACCGTTGGTTTCCAGAGTGTCAGTCCCGCCTTTGTACGTTTAGCATTTTTTTCCTTTTCTGCCTGCGGTTCTCTAGTTTTCCATGCGTTCGTGTGCTTGGGGTTCCTCCATTTTAGCCTTGTTTTCCCAAATATGTGCGATTAGCGCTAAGCGCTAATAACGCATCAAAATGCACCTCCTTTTCCCCATCTCAGGCTCCTATTGGCTATCTTGACCTCTTGCGCAATCTCCATGTGCCTCGGTCAGCGTGCTTTGACTGAGGTCCTCGTCACTCCACGCTGGCTACGATTGCCACTGGTTCAGTGGTGTTTTTTATCATGCTTCAGAATTCCTTAGAGATTTGTCCCTACCTAATACAGTCATGGTTCTTTGACAGTCTTTTATGGATCCAATTCGGATCAAGGGTGGTTGACAGTAGCGAACTGATGCCAAGCTTGGTAGTCCATGATGGTGTCCATCTACTCTAAGGTGACATCTTTCGGGAAATTAAATCTTTGCTCCATAGCATTCGGGTGCACTGCTCGGGCTTCTCTGTCCAACTCGTTAGATAGTATGTGCATCATTGTCTTAAGTGGGTCAGACCAGCAACATACTTGTTCATGATGTTTGCACTAATCACCAAGTCTGGGCTAGTGGCTATGTGCATCCAGTCAGACCTGTTCCTTTCACTACTAGAAAATGGATAATTAGTTACTAAAAGAATGACTAAAATTTTCATATAAACAAAAAAAAATTTAGTCAGTGACCAATAGTGACTAATTTATAGTATCTTATAATTCGACCAAATTTTAGTCATATTTAACTTGATCATTAATTGGTTGTCTCAAATTTATCATCTAATGCTATGTTTAGTCATTAGTTTGGTCATTAATTTAGTCATTCATTTAGTCATTAATTTCCACAATTAATGAACAAAGTAATATGACTAAATTTTAGTCGTGTTATAAGATACTGTAGATTAGCTACTAATAGTCATATACATGCAAAATTTAGTTGTCACTTGTAAGCATTGATTTAGTCATTTATCTTTTTCTTTTTTTTTGTAGTTTCATATTCATTATATAAATGACTGGTTTAGAAGTTTATATTCATTTCATTTTCTTTTATTAATAATAATTATAAATGACTAATTTAGTTGTACATTCATTTTATTTGTGCTCATATTTAGTCAATAAAAGTACTAATTTAGTATTTTTAGGTTAATTTTATGTTCACTATTAATCAACATAAATTAATTAGTATGATTTTGTGACTAAATTAAAAAAATGTCATACAATGTGCATGTTCATCTAAAATGAAAACTCAAAGTTACATGTGTTAATGACAATACTAAATAATATCGAGTACAACTATAAACAATTTCAACCACAAATTATATTATATGAAATGTCAAGTATTACAATATGAGTTTCCAACTCAATATTGGTTGGACTACAATTTACACATGAAATATTGTTTCATCACTTCAAAAAATTAACATTGTATTGCCAAGGCATTGCAAGTGAATTCATCAACTCTAAAGACTTGATCATCAGTTTAGATCTGATGTAGGATATTGACATTAAGGGTGTCACTAGACCAATTCTCTTCTCTCTCTTTTTCTACATTTGTTGCTCAAGTGTTGTTTTTCTCCTCTATCTTTAATTCCTACTTTTAACCATCAATAATGAGTTCCTCTTTTGAAAATGAAAGAAAATACAATTCAAAGTACAAGGCATGAAATAAAATGAACACTAAAATATAAAATAAAGTAGATTATAAAGGATTTATATGACATATACCTCAATACCAGTAATGTTAATGCCATTTTTTTGGAAAAGCAAGAAACTTGAACAACTTTTCTTTAGTTGGGTGATAGTGGCTAGTAGGTGACCAGATGACCTATAAAAACAAAGAAAATAAAATGTCACCATAGATAAAAACACCTTATAAACTTAATATTTAACTTTCAAGAACATCTCAACATAAATAAGTAACCATTTTCCTAAATCAATTTTTTCTCCAAGGAATACAATAAAATAACTCCCTCGACAAATTCATTACTAAAAATAGGAGTAAGTTGTTGAGATACACATATTTCTCCTAGAATAATTACTAAAATATCCAAGAAAAACAAATTCAACAATTTTCTTTAACCAAATCCATTAGACAAGCCAACAATGCTAAAATAATATAGCTACTCACTGTAGTGTGAAGAAGGATCCGAAACTCTAACCAAACAATGAATCCAATCAAGGCAGATCCATGTGGTACACCCAATACATGTGACAGATTAATCAATCCTTATGTAGGCTCAATGAGTCAACATAATAAAAATCCAGCTCCACTAGATTAAAGTGTCATATGTCCTCCTTAAAGGCCATGGACTAAGTAATGGAAAGGTCAAGCCACAGCTTAAAGACATAGCTCCATTCACATGAACAACTATCACATGCTGGCTCTGTGTGCCAAGAAATAAAAATAACTCTATAGCATACTATATGCATCCACCACTACCATAATATGTGAACATTTGGACCCATGACATCACAATGGAAACACCATAATATTAAAAGGTAAACAACCCATGTGATAAATAATGTATCCTTCATAACTCATGGGCTAGGCATGTTTACCCACGACTCCATGAAATAGTGATGTACAACCCCAATGAATATGATATTGTTTCTATGTAAACAAATGTGTCGTTGATAAAGAGTGTGGCCAACCATATGTATGGGAAGCTCAAAACATAGGTAGGACTATACCATATAATGTGCAAGATATAGAACAAGTTGTAAAGTATATGCCCACTATAGTATAAAAAGGGTCTGCCTTCACCAAAATAATAATATGTTATTTTCACATGTGCCAATACAAACCCAATAATAAATCAAGAGAGAAAAGGGGAACATGTCAAATACTTTCCTCAAATGGGATCAGATCCTTGCCAACATGTGACGACCATAGGAGACATATCAATAAGTTGTAGGGAACCTCAACAAACAAACTGATCGAATATCACCCCACCTAGGTCTCACCAAGTTTCAAGTGATGATTAACAACATAAGAGAAGGGGAACAAGTGAAGTATGCCCTCCTAATAAATCAACCAATGATTTATCGTCACCGCCGTATCCAATCCCTTGGGGAATTAGACCCATCATACAAAAGAATAGGTGTAGTACTCTCTAGACATAATAAGAAACATACCAATAACAGCATCATGATGCCAAGAATAGTCACATGAAGCAAAGTTAAGTGCCATAATGAAATATTCAATAACATACTAATACATCAACCATAGATATGCCACCCTGAATAGAAAACAAATGGATAAGCCATTACCATTGATCCCAAAGGGATAAAATAATCTCATCGAATCCAAAACACCGAAGAAAACTAATGGAATTACCATCTCCAAGTAATCACTTCTCATAAAGTTATCATCTTGCAAATCCATATAATGTTCAATAAAAATGACACCTACAATCCTCATGCAATATGAGAGGTAATGATGAGAAAAGTGGAAATAATATAGCACATTGATGATTGAGGACTAGAATCTTAGTGCTTGTGGTCATGGATTGTAATGTTAATTCCTTAATAGTAATAATTGATAGTAGTTCTCTAGGACTTTGTTAGAAATACAAAGGACTATATCGATGTCAAAAAAAGAAAGCTAGATATCTAATGTAGTATTGTAATACAATTCAGTTCTCCAACATGATGCAATAATATAAAACATGATGGTAGAGTCAAGGATGTTGTTATATTCCTCAATAAAATCGTATTGAAAGTCAAAATCAATAGATATTGGAAGCAAGATCTTCAAGCTAGTCAAGGAGTTCACGAGGATAAGAATCTAAGTGAAATTTTTAATGCTTTAGATTTAGCTGAAGCATTCACTTTATGGATAAAACTTTCAAGCATCATTATCAAAAAAATTCAGCTTATTAGATGATAACTTGACATAATACAAAGAGAAATTTTGTAGAGAAAAAGGAAATCTAATCCGAATGTCTTAAGCCATTTTACCTGCTAGATGGGAAATATCATTATATCCAATATCTCATCAAATAAATGAATGCTCTCCAAATAAGCTATTTCATTATCACTAATGTCCACAAACATGGAAAAAGAGAGGCATACATGTTTCCTGTATATCACCTTGGGCATTCGAAACTGCAAGAAAAATGATATTAAACACAATTGTGTGTTAGTAGAATTTATATATAATAAACATGAAAGGAAATGAAGGCTAAAACCCTCAGAAATCTTTGCAGTCTAGTAATTTCAAACTCTCAGATCTATAATAAACTCAAATAATAATTGAAATACAAAGTATTAAGAGAGTAAATGGATCGCCACATTAGTATGGCATGCCTCCAAACTTCTATATCATCTGAATTGAACTTTACAACGGTTGAAGCATTTAATTTGATACCCTGTTAGGTTAAGTTTGTAGGGTTTGTGATTACATATGCAGTTAAGGCTACAAAACAAAAATCACAATGCACTTGCCCATTCTCCTTTCATGTACAAAGTTGTACACTCTACAACCCATGTGGAGGAGATGTGTCACATGTCCCTTTCTGTCATGTGTATGAATTAAAATGGAACAAATTTGGTAGCTCACTTTGTCGAGATTTTCAACTAGGGCCAAATCCCACTTTGGACAAGTCCTTTGCAAAAGATAATTGCGGAATTGAATTGCTCTTTTTGAGAGGACCAAAATAGACCTATAGAACACCAAATTTTGATAAGGGAAAATATTTATTTATAAAAGAAATCCTACAAGTCATGACATTATTAAAACAGGAAAATTGAAAATTTGAAATTTGAATTTGCATCCAAATGTCATGGTGGGTTTCACCTTCATAACGACAAATTGTCATATATATACATGCATCCTCCATCTTCATTTACATCATCAAATGTCTAAAATCAAGTCTAAGGCAACCGATTTTAGTAGGACGTCAAAAGGGTTTATGTTTTGGCCTTTCTTTCTTTTCATAGGCCGAGATACTCATGAGAGACAATCATTGGAGTGAAGGGAATATTATTGTCATTGCAAGATAAAATCAACGACTAGAACATGATGCTAAATCTTTCAATGATTTGTGGGCTAGTTTGTGATCATCCTATGAAAGAATATCTTATATTCTAAGACCACTCTCTTGATCTGTTGTCTCAACAAGGGTCGCAGATACTAGTCCAGAGGACCAAGAGTAGCTTATCTTGGACATAAGTCAGCCCCAAGTCCCAATGAAAGGAATATCCTTATGTGCATAGGTCAGCTGTAGTGGAATGGAGGTATGTTGGGTTAATTGAGTGAGATAGCAACATATAGTATCCAACCCTAACCAGATTAGGAGAAACCAATGTTGGCATAGTGTTGGAGTTACATCCATTGAGCCACTTTCTTATCTAAGGTTGGACTTTCAAATTGCTAAGTTTGTTTTTCTTTGTTCTATTGTACACTCTTGCATGATGATGATGATGATGATTATAATAATAATAATAACAATAATAATAATATTGGATCAAGGGTTCTCCCCATCTTGGGGTTTTCTTCCCTGGCATGTTCCATATTATTGTGTTCTCTTGTCTTGCCTTGTCTTTGTCATCTATTATGTTCTCTCTTTAGAAACTGTTAATATGATACCTGAATTAATCAACGGGCTAATATGAAACTGTGAAGATTCTATCCTAAGAAAAGAACATGTCATAAATTTAAAATGGTATCGAAGCTAGTGAGGACAAGCACAAACAGGAGTCTAAATGTTTTCTTTCAAGCTGCAGATCTAATTCTTGTCTAAGTCTTCAGAAGTAATCATTTCACTGAGATATGGTGCATACGAGTTGTTGGAGATATCTTGTCTAGATGGAGATCTCGTGGTACCATATTTCTATGAATATACTATGAGTCATCTTATTATTTGGTGTCTGAATTAATTCTATGATAGATCTTACCCATTCTGAAGTGATCTATGACAAACTGAGGCCACTGTGATTATATAGCGAAGGGTTCTACAGATTTATAGTCATCCTGTGCTAAGTTAAACATTCCATGGAAATACAGTAACGAATATGATTCCTATGGTGTTTCTATTTATGATCAAAATATTCTAAAGAAAGCAAGATTTGATGGTCAGGTTTCGTGGGCTCCGATGGCCAATCGAGTAATAACTAGGAAAACGTAGGGTTTTTAGGAGGAACTGACAGAAAAGTATTTTCTGTGAGGATTGTCCAAAATATTTTTATATTGGATGGGATCTTATTTGTCACGTGTTTCGCTTCTAGGGTTTTCACTAAATTTTTGCAGTGATAGTGAGGCACCACTTAGTATTTGACTCCTACTGACGATATATGTTGAGTAAGGTTTTTTTTATGGTAGTTATAACTTTTCACATGCATATTTGTGTCTCTTTGCAATTCATATCTACGACCCACTAAGGATCAAATCTACGGTCTAGAGATTCATAAGAAAAGTCAAAGTGCTCGACACTTGTGCTTTACAAAACCACTTGGCCTGTATACACCAAATGATTTGTAGTATTTCTAGTCTAAAGTGATATTTTTTTCTATGTTTATTCATTTGGTTAGTGGCCTTTGTTCAAGTACAAGTCAGGTTATTTTTTGATATTCTTGATTAAAGAAATCTTGAGTTGTAGAAGGACCTGCTACATGCACTGGCGCTAAAATAATAAAAATACATGGGTTTGTAATGCAGTCATAGAAATCAAATTACTTTTTCATGCATTGATCAATGGATGAGTTTCTTGGTCCACTAATCCATTGATTGTGTCATGGTCAAAGCATGAATTATGTTTATGGGAACCTTCTTATGATCAACCTTTTCATATTTACGTTGAACCCTAAGACATATTGAATATTTGAAGAAAGATAGGATCCTTGTGACAATAATCTTGGATGCATTGGTATATGAAACACCATCACAACCCTACATAGATCATGAAGCTTACTCTTTATGGTCTAATCTAAAAATTGAAAATATGAAATCCAACAGAGACAACACTAGATCTTTAATTGACATAAAGAATGTCTCAGAGAAAGCATGCATGACTCCAACAATAGAAATTCTTGAGATGATATCAAAACAAATTTGTAAGGGAGATCTACTTCAATGATCAACTTCTGAAAGATCATATGATTTAGCAAAAGAAATAATTCTACTTCTATTTTATAACTATGTCGAAGAAACACTCCATCAGTCTTTTATTATTAGCACTTGAGCATTAGAGAATACATTGTTAAGGATTCATAAAATTCATACATATATGTCTTCGTCCCTCCTCAAGGGTGACAATATTATAGATTTTTAAGATAATGTCCATTATGATTGTAATCTGAATAGAGAACCAAAGGACATAAAGAAGAATATTGGTACTCCACAGACCTGAGGCACAATAGGTATGTATGATGGAACCTTGTAGCAGTCCTGGGAGATGTCTTGAGGTCAGCTACAGTAACAGCGGAAGATTGAAATTTGAATACAGAATCCAATTCATAAGACAACAATAGTAGCATAGAGAGGCCTTGTTATTTTCACTAGTGTTGTTATAACATTGTGAATTCAATGTTGTTGAAGCAAGTTGATCAGTCTAGTAGTAAAGGCTTTCAAACTTTATATAACAACACCTCATGACAACACATTAATCTTCTTGACAATATCTTAGTTTTGTGGTACTCCATCCTAGTAGCATAATTGATGTCACTGAGCTTGAAAATTTGTTAGATGCTTGATTCACAGAAAAGTTTTTATTTAGTGGATATTATATAAATTGAAAATTTTGAGAGATAGAGATGTATAGGAATGATCATTGGAATATATCTTGAGAAGTGATGATTAACTGACAGAAGTTGATATGAAAAATATGGAAGATTGTGTTACTTGATAGTGACCAAAATTATGATATTTTAATCATTAGTAATGTCTCATCACTTTGTCCTTCAGTCTTAAATAAACAAAAGAAAGAGGGGGATTATTGCATATGTACATACTATCCTAACAAATGATGATGATATATATGTTCCTGTCCATTGACATAATCATCCCAATATTAGATGAGTCATCTTATGGAGATTTCCTATCTTATAGCAGCTATGGGCATTAAGAAATGAAAGCATCTGGAAGCATCTGATTCAAGAATCAACCTTCCTTCTATTGAAAAGTTTCAGTTATGTAACTTTCAAGTAAGAACGGTATTCCTGAAAGTATATAGACCTACAAATATCAAGGATAGAACATTGTAAATTTTTTTATCCATATGCAACATCAGTCCTTCTATGTATGACACTACCCCTTCTATGAAATTTCAGCAAATGCAACTAAACATCATTTTCGTTCCCTTTTCAGTCCAACATCATGTATGATATCACTACAACTCCAACAGTCATGATGATATGTTGATGATAGTATTACATTCTTGTTCACAATCAAAGTTGTGAACAAGATAGATGTTTTAAAAAGATCATCTATTATTTGGGGCGCATCTCACTTGAACCTTTCAAACGTAAAGACGAGGAAGTGGATGGCACTTTGAAAAATCTCGATCTTCATGACAATGGCCACCCAGCATATAATAAACAAAAACCTAAATCATTGTATTATGTTACTATTGATGTCTATCAAGTCACAGTGAGAAGGAAATCTCGACACTTTAAGCCTAGACAAGTATATATTGAACTGATATCCCCAAATTTTCCATGATATTTCTAAATTTTTCATGCATTTTGAAGATTGCATAGACCTTTGAAAATAACCTGGAAACTCAACTCTAAAGATATTTTGACACCTTTTAATGAACACTTCGTAATTTACCATGTGCACTCTAACAATGGCAACACCAATAGGTAATAACTTGATAAAGAGTAATGGTTTGATTAACACCTTTCCAACCCATAACTCAGCAAAAGAAGATGTCGAGGGCTTAATTGCACAACTTCTAGAGGAAAAATTGCACCATATGATTCAGATAGTTCACATGTTAGTCCAAGAGATGGGAAAATAAAAAATAATACAAAACATGCCTTAAATATATTTCATTTAACTAAATGTATAGGGTCCAACTGACCTCCAACTGGAGAAAAGATTTAGAAATCCTGCCATAGGTCACAACTTGAGTAGAAGTGCCTTCTAATTTTTTTGTAGGTGGTGCTATGTCTCATGAGTAGGGTGGTGTTAGTATGCAAGGATGGGTGTTCAGCCTTAGGATATTGGGCATTTCCAGAAGTCACAATCGCATGTCTTCTAGAACCTCTAACAAACCCATCCTAAGGTTGTGTGTTGTCACAACTTCAGAATGAACCTCAGTTGCATGGTAGTCATTAACTGAATTAAGGGATCACACTAAGGTATCTATTACATTAAAAATAAAACTATTCCTAAGGTTAGTTCCTAATCCAAATTTAGAACAACATTTGACTAAAGCTTAACTAATGAACACAACTAACTATGGAACAACACACTAAAATAACCACTATGCTAAAGATAACATTGCTCCTAAGGTTAGTATATATAATCCTATGATTGATCACACTAAATTAGACTATTGCACCTCTTTTGATCCTTGACGAGAGCTTTGTTATCATTACAAACACCTCTACCACACACAGGAGCTATGACAGTTGGATCTGATGTAGGTTGTTGTATCTGTTGAAGGTGAAAAGATCCACATAAACAAGTTACAAAACTAAGCCTTACCTTTTGCAAAAAAAGTTCTCTCCACCAAGCCACATTCCTCCCTCATCTACATATTCAAAACATTATGTGTACACTATCTGGACTTCAAATTAATATCATATTTTTTTTGGACATTCATTAAATGAAACACTTAGGTTTAACTAATAAAATAGATTTCATAACCAACTTGTCCAAGATAATACAATACCATGCACTGGACGGACAAGGTGGTAGTGAAATCAACCATTTTAAACAGTTTTTTGGCCTAATGGGGATGTTCTTTATCATTTTTCAGCAGTGTCCTAGTGGAAGCTTCCTTAGGGCACATACAACAGCCAACATCATAGCTATTTTCAGAAATAGCTAAGACATCCATAGGCATATTATGATAAGCCATGAAAGGACCGTCTTTGATTTGGAATTAGTTAAAGATATCTTCTAACAAACACAAACTCACCACATTTTTATGGTTGATCTAATATCATAATGTTATTTACATAGGAAGATGATAATACACACAGTGCCTGCATGGTTTCATACAATTTTCCATTTTTCTAGGACATCCTAACATGACTATGGGGTGATGGAAGGTCCAAGACATCATCCAAATGACCTTCAAAATAACAAACTGGTTTTTCCAAAAGCAAGAATACACTTTCTAGTAGCAAAGTGATGTCCATTATTGATCTCCTTCTACTAGAGGTGGCCTTTCCTCTTTACATTTTATGTACAAGGTTTTCAATATTCAAGGAAACCAATTTTGGTGAACCATTGATTGTAAAATAGGGCATGGGAAGCACTATCATCTGGTTTATTGGAAGATGCAACAAATTTGCAATCCAATTCTATCACCTTCTAGTGTCCACACATAAATAACGTGGTCCTCACCAACTCTAGTAACATAATGGCCATCCAGGTTGAACTTGATCGTCCAAATAGAGCCATGATGAGCTTGGAAGTTTTGATGCATGTACAATACTGTTAATTCCTTGCAAGACATTCCATATTGACGCACTTTCAACTATTGTAGAATATACATGAGAATATTCTAACTATCATATGTAGAAAAACTAGATCTCCTTCCCCCCTTTCCAAAGGAGTGTCCCTCTCATCACTGCTCTTCTTGTATTTCGTCTTGTAAATTGTGTGGACAATAACCTTGATAGTTTTTAACCAACCACCTTTCTTTCTAGACTTGAAACTAAGACTTCCATTTGAGTGAGGATCCTCTTTCTCCTCTATTCATTCCACACTTTCCCACCACATGATTCCCAAGGAGAATTCCCAACAACTCTCTTAAACTCCTCCATTGTTAGCTTCTTGCAAGTTTTTTTTGTCTCTGAGAGCCTGTTTCATATGCCATCTTTGCCTACCTCATTCACCACAAACTTATTTCCATTATATAGATTCTATATGTTGCAAAAAGACCATCCATTCATATTTGTGTGAGAGACAATGTCAATTCCATCTCTCCTGGCTTGTTTTACTTCTCTACTACACTAAACTGCTAAATACCCAAGACCAAAATTAGTAGACCTAAAGAACCTACATAGAGTCTCAATTTCTCTTCTCATTTCTGTCAATTCTTCTTCCAAGGCTGCTAACCTCATCCCCACCAAAACAGAAATGATTTCATCTCCTCCTTTCAGAGTTTGTTATTGCCTTATTTTTATTGATGTGTATCATTCTTATCTTCTTATAATATATGTATCTGTGCACAAAACCTGTTTGGGGTCACACATTCACAACATTCTCATTTCAGAAACACATACCCAATTCCAAGTTTCATGTAACTTAGGTTAAAACAAAGCTTGGCATTCTTTCAATTAATATTACATGAATCTAGACAACAAAAGCCATTATTTACCTTCTAGTGCTTTTAGCATGTTTTCCTTTGTTTCGATACCCTGGTGGTTCATCTTTCTTTATGTACTCCCCATGACAAGTCTGTCGATGTCTGCAAGTTAATCAAAGCACATAACTTTTCCAATTTGCATGAAGAGAACATATTAACAAGAGGAATCATAGAGAGTATCTTATCATATATATAAGGGACCTACCTCAAAATAAAATAATAATTTGTCTTACCAGTGCCAATGGCAACTAACATTAACACAAATTTCATTATGAGCATCCCTTCTCTTACAATCTAAATTTTAAGGTCACCGATTCATCACCCTCTTTATCAGGTCTCTGCAAATTTGAAACTGCAATTCATAACACATCCAATTTCTCAAGTTTGAGAAGTAAACTTCAATTACACTCGCAGTTGCCCACGCTACATTTTCTAGATATAGTTCACAGAGTTGTGGAAATCATCTAGCATTAAAAAGCAACAAAGAATAAAAGTTCTAAATCATAATGCAAGAAATGGTTGCCAAAAATATCAAATAAAATTAGAGGACAAAAAAACCACTTATTTCCAAGTAAAAGCATTGATTAAAGCAAAACAAAGTGTTAATTTTTTTTTTGTTAAATCCTAATTAGCCTAATTCTTATCACACCTCTAGTTAACTTGGATCTATCTATATTATCTGTACTCTAATGACTTCAAAGTAATTTGCAATCTCCACTCATGAAGATTTCAGATGTATACTCATCTTAGGTTGTTCCTATGAATACACATTGTACACACAAGAGAGAGAGTGACTGCACACCCTCAAATGCTCTACAATCCATTTTTGAAAATTCAAGATTCTCACTTGAAGCATCCTTTCAGTACTTCAATAACCAACACCAGTATCAAAATCCTATATTGGTAAAGAAATATAGGATCTATAATACATTTTATCAACATAGTGCATACTATTAAAAGTAGATAATTTGTACAAAGTAAATAACTTTCAGAAAATATTACTTCATTTTACAAGCACCTCTAGTGGCATTTTAATAGCAGAAATTCATTATTTATGTGTTTTTCCATGGTTTCCCTACTTTTATAAATATTTTCATCAGAGTTGGCGTGTTGAGATCCTTGTTTTTTTGTAACACTATCAATGATGACCTCAACTTTTTCTTACTTTCTCAATTTCATAACTTCATTGACATCAACCACCAAGGACCCTAAATTTCTTTGCCTTCCCATTATAGTAGTACTGAAACCGTTCTAAACAATCAAAACCATTAAAAATGTGTTGACATATCTTTGATAAACAATCTTCTTTGTTCATTTCCACCAATTAACTGAGAATTCTACACCATAAATCAGACATTGGTTAGGGAATTAATTACAAGACATCAAGACCAAGGTATACATTTCAATGAAGAATACCACAATAATGTGACCTCTAACTCTTGCGACCAACTCCCAAATAAAATATTATCAAAATTTCCAGCAATACAACCACCTCCCATATTCCAAATTTCTAGTTATGGATATAACTCCCAAATTATATAATTTTTCAAAAGTTTTGTGTACACAATACCAAGCAATGTTATTAATAAAAAAGATGGCACCATTTCCGGGTAACCTATCACACTTGGAAATCCAAATGTATGAAATCATGTTCACAAGACAAAACTTACAAATTCCCTTGGCATTTACTTTAGATTATTAAGTTTCCCAATTATATTTTAATGTCCAATAATAATAAAGTAGAGGCCAATATCTAGCTTAGATTAGGAATACACAATTTCCACAATCGATCTGTAAGCATATCCATCAATTCCTTTGTTTTACGAAACCTTCAAAGAATAAAAGCAAACCTAACTCTAATAAAACAAGTTTTCACACCTACACAATGCTCTGCAAACCTTGACAAGGAAATAACAAACCAAGAGAAGGATTTCCTTGTGGAAATTTAATAACATAGCTAGTAAAGAAGGATTACAAGATAAACATCAAGTCTGTCTGCTCCAGCTATTTCATCATGCGTAGGCTGAAGTTAAGATATTCCCTCCAAATAAGCTCATTTATATGTTCCTTAGTGAATGAGGGCTACTCAAATCAAATTTGAAAGGACTGGGGAAGTTGGTTTCATCATTGATGTCATGCAGACTTGGCAACTAAGGGTGACTCAAGGCCTCTTGAACTAAGTCAACACAATAATAACATATAACATGATTTAGTTGAAGATGAGATAAGAAAAACTAAAATCATATTGCACATATTTAGTGTAGAACTTCCCTTCTCTGGGGCAAAAAACTTGATGTTATCATATCACATCTGAAAACAATAATAACTAGTCAATTATAAGAGAAACAAGTAAAATACATGTAATGTGTTTGCTTGGACCAAATACAAGCATTTTTCCAAGTAAATCTACAACTGCTAGAGCCATCTTAGGGAATTTTTGAGAAAACGATTGCTTAGGAAACTGTGGAAATTTCCTGGTGTATATTCTAGCATTGTCACACAGTAAAAAGACAAGATTAGAGTCATTTGGTGGACAAATTAACTATTAAGAAACCAAACATAGAAGAAATAAGCATCTTATGATTTAATATAGGTAAGGTAGCCCATTTCAATTTTTATCTAAATTGCTATCATTGACACCAAATCATTTTTGTTTTGAGCGTAGACTTTCCCATCTTCAAAAAATGAAAAGAATGAATAAATATTTACCTCAGTGACACACCATAATTGTTGAACATAATCTTTACTAGGAAACAAGGGTTCTTGCTTTAGTATCTCCACAAAAATGCAACCCATTGACCAAATATCAATGACTATTGTATAGCCGGCACATTTCAATAGTATTTCTAGTTCATGATACCAGCGAGTAACACATACTCTATCATAAAGTCTGTTTCTGAAGTAGTCTCTACAATCCAAAAATCACATATTTTTCGGTCACGATTTGCATTTAGAAACAAATTATTGGGCTTGAAATATCTATGCAGAATATTTTCTCAGTGTATGTACTTCATCCCTCGCAATAGTTGATAAAGGAAGAAATTCAAAAGGACATCCATGTAAAGATGCATAACCATGATTATTATTGACATATAATGTAGTTGACAAGTTGTAATGGATATTTCCATAACTTCTTATTAGATAATATTCCTACCAATACCCCATGGCTAATAGCGAAGACCCTTATCCACTTCCATATGAAGCAACTGCAAATATATTATACTTATCCAAAACAACCAAATATCGAAATAATAATATAAAGCAAATCTCATGGTCAAAGAAAAGATATCTTCACAAGAGAAAGTGGACTGCTGACAAATGGTAAGCTAAAATGTAATCATTGGTACATTGAATTTTCTTTGGTTGAAATATGAGTTACTCTGCCAGCTAAAAAGTCATTAAGCAACATCTCAAGACACCACAAACAACATGGATTCATAATTATGGCATACAACTCAGGTTACTATCTTTAATTTTAGTAATTCCACACTATGATAGACTTACATAAGTAACAAACTATCCTTCTAATAGAAGTGGCAAACCAAAAATGGAGTGTACCAGCTTGAATGTTTAGTGGAAATAATTTAGTGTAATTTTGATTTTCTCAATTGTGGGTGGTACAGGTTCCCTGTGAATTGAGCAAGCTAGATCCCTAAGTTTACAACTTCCAATTGACAATTAGACAACAAACTTTCCAAATAACTGGATTCTGGTCCTAATCACTGAAGAAAATGAAAAAAAAAAGAATTTGAGTGGGCAAAAAGAAACACAAAAGATTACCTTCTGCAAACATTAGCCCTAAAATCATAAAAAATAACAATAAATTCATCATAATGCCAAAGTTGAAGAGAACCTCTAAATATAAATTATTATTTTTGGAATTAGCTGTGTAGAGAAAGTTAATAATGCATGACAGGTCTCGCTTGAGGATTAGTCATGAATTGATCATTTTGACTCTTTCTCATGATAGATGGGTCATGCATCAATACATTACTGTCCATAATTAACCCCAATAAACATATTTTAAATATTGGATAGCACAAGCTCTCCATACATCGTAGATATAGTTGTAAGAATATCAAAATCATGACAGAAAACAAGACAAGATTAAGAGTTTAATTCATTTAACCTTGTGATCATTGAGATCTCTTTACATCAATAATGTGAACAATTTTTTATTGAAAACCTAGAAACGTGTCTCATAAATACCAAGAAATGCTTCCTGAATTCCTTTGTGTTGTGATCTACGACATATTTTATTAGAGTTCCAAGAAAGGCCAACATTGGCTTGAATTGGAACTGGACTTTGGACCTATGTTGCACAAGATTCCAAAACAGGGATTAAATGGAACGATTGTCCACAATGGATTCATCATATATTATATATATATATAAACCAATTAAGTCAATTTTTAAGTGGAACTAGAAGATAAACACAATGATAAACTTGAACAACAACTAACATGCTTGTGCTAAATTCTGATAAGAGTTCTAATTAATAGTCAGCACCGGTTACATTCATTATTCATGCTATCAGTTTAATTATATTCATTTCCATGCTATTTTGTTTAAGTCAAAGTAGTATTCTAGTAGGGATAAAGATGAAATATTTGATCTCTTTCCCTGGGGTCCTACTTTTAGAATCTTATTGAGTTTGTCATATTAGCAAAAAAAAATATCAAAGCACAATCTTCTCCTACTCTTATGTTAATTGTAGGGTCATTACCTCTTACTTCCAGCTTCTAGACAAGTTTAACCACTAGAGGTGTCATAAGCAAGTCTTCAATACTATACCATTCATGCAAAGTGGAATTGAGAAACACAGTCAGTGAACCACACGAATCGTATTGCCCGATTCATCTTGGCCTTGGAGCTAAGAAAATTTACGCTTAACACCTTTAGGACTTCTTTCTTTTAGTTTCTTCCCATTTTTACTTTAGGGCCTTTTAGCATTTGATTTATATCTTTTGAAACTTGTTATGTTATCTTTCATTCAATGTTACACAAGAACACATCCTACACCTAGCGAACCCATCCATGGGGTTCCCATGTCGCTAGGTACTTGACCAAGAATGGGGACACTCCCTTTTCATTATGGACATCCCCCCAAGGTGTCCCTTTAGAGAATCAAGGATGTGCAAGGGACAACTAGGCATCCCTCAACCTGGTGGGCCCAACAAATTGTTTTGGTGTCTAATCAACCAAGATTGGTCCTTATGAGGTCAGTTTGGAAAATGATAAATACAATAGTGAAAGAACAAAAAACTTGAGATCAACAATAGAAAAATGTTATTTGAAATTTTTATGAAGGCAAGAAGACATTTATAACTGGTCTTCTAAGCACACAAACCAACGAGCAAGCAATCCATACTAATTATTTGGTCTTTGGATCATGCATAGAAAGTTGCAACCATTCTCAAGCTATTGAGAAGTTCAAAGGTCTACAGTGAAGATTTAATGTGGAAAAAAAGATTTGACTAAATTATATTTACGTATTTTTCAAATTTGAACTATGTACGCACTCAATCACTCTAAATAGCTAAATTATCATTTTAGTTTTTTTATTATTAATATATTATATATAGAATTTGAATCGTCTGCATGTGGGTCATGTTATTAAAATATCATTTTGGTTTTTTATATTTTATATATTTTATATAAAATTTGAATGGTGTATCAATGTCATGTTTATTTTGAATCATTGCTTAATTTTTGAAGCAATTTTGAATATCTTCATTTTCTTAAATTTCATTATTTTCCCCATGGAAGGTTAGCATTAATTTCAGGTTAAGTGCATGATGAGTGGTCAAGTGTAAAACAATCAAATTATAGTTGCCTCCTCCACCTATAAGGAATCCATATAAGTAGCATGCACCATTTGCAAGGAATGTATTGGCAATTATAGAGGTTCATGAGTTAGGCTGGTTCTATATGGCAATGGGGCTCGACTCCAAAGGGCGTCATTGCACTTAAAGGAGATTTGACATACAACAACTATGGAGGAAATAAAGAATTCCATTTTGGAATTTGGTTTGCAAGAATGTTTGATGATGGGAAGATGGACATTTCCCAAGAATCATATCACTCAACATATCCACATCCCTTGGATTTTATGGATTGGTTTGCATTAGTACTATAAATCAGTTGCTCTTGGACAAATGTTTTCTAAATGTAATTTCAAGTTCCAAGATTTGGATGTTATATGGAATAGAGGTTTTGAGTCTCTTTGTTCTCCTCTCGTCTCTTTCGGGTCTCCTTCTAGTCTCTTCATGATGTTTTTTGTTTGACTCTAGTTTAGTTTAGGTCCTCTTGAAGTTTTAAGCTTCTAGATTATGGACTTTGTGAGTCTGTGTAGCTCAGTGGTTGTTTTCCTTTCCCTTGGAGCCTAGTAAATAATGGCTCATTCTCTCTATGATCCAAGCTTCAAAATAGTTATTAAAGGCTTTGAATTTTACCTAAGAATTTCTCTGGTGGTTTCCTACCATTTTGACACTACTTTCATGGAAAGTTTTATAGGCTCTCTTCCTGATTTTTACTTTGATCTACTTTGTATTCTCCTATGGATCCTATGGATGTGATTTTGTTTGAATCCATAAATTCTCAATTCATTCATACTTTATTTATCTTCACTCTCTAGTTATCTTATCCGCAATCAAAATATGGTTTTGGTTTTGGCCCTGTGGTGGGTAGTCTTTGGGTCTAGGCTAAATGAGGTCCTTCTCACTTCGTTAGTGGAATACCATGCCTCGAGTAAGAGGCTCTCATTGTAGAAGAGGTCTTTAAAATAGTAATGGACCATCAACCTCCTAGGCAGAAACAATAATGGAGCACTTGACAAAAGTCTATTACAATAATATCCCACCAAAAATACAAAGGAAAATTGAGAATGGTGAGAGGGAAGATAGAATTGAACATAGATTTATTGCCACTATAAGGTTCATGGAGAAAATTGGCAATTGGATTCTAGATGAAAGAAGCACAAGTTCAAGGTAGACCAGATACATGCAAAAGGCAAATATTTAATAACAACTCAAAATCATAATGGGCAAGGTGTTGGTGGAGCAATTGAAGGAGCAACATGAGATTCTACTATGGATGGATGAGGCTCGAAAACAAGTTGAAAATTTTGACATCAAGATGAAAAAAATGGCAAGAAATCTGGGTAATTGGGAATTCACAGAATCAAAGGAGGATACATGCCCACCTATTATAATCTAGGTGGAATTCCCCTCTTAAGAGTTTCTCTTTACAATAGCAGTATTAAAATATTAGTGAGAAATGGGTTCCTTGATTTCTACCTTAACCATAGGAGCCAAAACAAGTTCCTTCTTGTACATGACTTGAGTTCCTAAATATTAGGAGATTTCCATATAAATTGGGATGAGTTCCTATAATTTGTGAATTAGTCCCTAAAAATTAAGACGAGTTAAGTGGAAATTAAGTGATGTGTTGAAACTAAAGGTCGAGTTTATGATTTTATAGTGTGAGTTAATTGAGGAAAAACACAAGTGATTGAGTTTCAGGTGGTTGGCTTGATAAAGGATGACTTGCATGATTACTTAACCCATGCTAACTCAATCAATCACAAAAGAATTCCTTAATTATAAAATTCTCTAATTTTAACCATTCAAATTGCCCATTAAAAGAAGGAATGAAGACACAAGTTTAATCATTAGTTTGGTGAGCATGAGTTGGTGAGACCAACCAATAGGAAGCACAAGTTTGTGCATGGAGTTTGTGATAGGAAGAGTGTTTAAGAGAAGTTTGTGCATAGGTTTGTAGTGGGTGACAAAGATCAACAATCTTGCAAGGGTTTCAAGCTTAGATCAAGCAGCGAAGATAAGCATCTTTCAAATTGAAACAACTATATTTTGTAAGAGATCAATTGCTTAGATTTTCTATCAATAACATTCTCATCAAGCAAAGGGTTTTTCCCAGTTTGGGTTCCCTAGTAAAAAAAATGTCTTCAATTGTGTGATTGTGTTTTATTTGTGTTCCTAATTCTGCTAGAATTTGAGTAGAGAAATTTTGTATTTGTAAGAAAAAAAGGAGTTTTCAGATTATTCTTATCAATAGATTAGAATTTCACGCAAATTTTACATGGTATCAGAGCTCTTGGAAGAGATTTAACATCATCACAAGCGAATCACATAAGGAAAAGGAGGCTTGTGGTAGCCAAGTCCCTTAGGTGTTGATCTGAAGTGAAAGAAGGTCAAGATAGTGTTTCTTCTAGCATTTTAGGGTAGAATATATTGGGAAGGTTGTGGTTGTGTGAAAAGGTTGAATTTTGATAGGTTTTCTATGCAGGATCAGTGGGCATAATGTCTTCAAAATAGACCACACTGTCATAACAATGTCTTAGGAGGGTTGTAAGGCCTCAAAAGAAGTTTCTATAGGGGCCGACTAGAACCCATGCACAACTCAAGTGGAAAGGGTGCTAGAAGAAGGCTCAGAACATGTGTTGAAGGCAATAGAACGCCAAGAGGAGTGTTGTAGAAGCTACTACAGTAACCCTAAACAAGGCCAAAGGTTTCTAAAACTTGTACAATAAAAGGTATATAAGAATTGAGAAATAAGTTGGTCCTTCATGTATGATATTCCTCCTTTCAAGTATCGTCTTAATGCTAGGCTCACATAGCTCGTGTTTGGATATAACTAGGCAACTCATATACATGTTTGATTTTTTCTTTCAACAAATCTCTTGTACATTTTTTTTTCAATGGGGCTCGTGTACACAAAAGAATCCCTAAGTTTAATCCTTCTGAAGGAGTACAAGACTCATAGGAGAGGCATAATTATTTGAGCCCTAAGTACAACTTCTTGTGAAGGACTACAAAACTGTTAGTGGGCACATTTGTTAGAGAGATCTTAGGGGAAGTGATATAGGTTACCAAGGGTTGACAACATATCACTATCTAGAGGGAGCATCAAACTTCATAGCTTGGAAAGGGAGGATCATGATAGTTTTGGAAGATAATGGGGTGGGAGAGAAGATGAAGAAGGTGATAACACCACCTCAAGAGCCCTAGCAATCATCTCAACATCATAAAAATGATATCAAGGAAAAGAGGATCATTCTAGAAGGGATAAAAAATCAAATAGGGCATCATATCAATGAGAAGAATACATAATATGAGATATAGACTACAATCTTGAAGTTATACCAAAGTACCAGTGATACTAGGAATCTTTCTCTTAAGGAGAAGTTGACGAGTATCCACATGAGAAATTATAATCCCATTGTCCCATATTTATCAAGGTTCACTTAGGTATGAAATGGATTAGGTGGGGTGGGTGAGGTTGTATTTTATCATGATCTTTTGAGTTTTTGCTTACTTGGACTTCACAAGCCGTCAAAAGGGTTCCAAGATATTGTTACTAGGGGAGAGAACTTCCCAAAGTGGGAAAGGTTTTGTATTGACTGCATATAGGAAGATATCTGAAGAGGTACCATAGAAGGGAGATTGGTTATGATAGAGGATGAGGAGAACTATGCCCTTGCAGGAAAGGATAGCAAGGCTAAGGGAAAGAAGGGCCAAGGAGAGGCTAGGTCCAATGAGAAGGGAAAAATGAAGGATTTAAGTAAGATCAAGTGCTTCCATTTCCATGAGTTTTGACATTATGATTCAAAGTATCCTAGTGAGAATAAGAGGGCCAAGAAGGATCATGTTCTTATATCAGACGAGGTAGATGACTTTTCTACCCAATTCAAGAAGGATTTATCATTGATGGTTTGCATGGTAAGCTCAACAGATAACATTATGTAGCAAGTTCCTTCCACATGATCAGGCATAAGAAGAGTTTCAACCACCTGAAGGAGAAGGAAATATAGGTTCAAATTGATCTAGGTGATGATAGTCAGTATGCTGCTAGAGTATTTGGTACTGTCAGCTTTTAGAGGGCGCTAGGTAATTCCTTTCACCTCAGGGATGTTCTTTATGTTCTAGGATTGAAGCATAATACTGTTTCGGTAGCCACCCTTGAGGAAAAGTGATATGATGTCATATTCAGTAGAGGTAAGGCATAGCTCTAGCACATAACTTTTGGATGTAAGAAGAAGCTAAGCTTGAGGGTGAAGAATCTCTAGAAGTTGGTAGAGACAGCTGCATCCCTGAGCAGCAAGGGAGGTAGTGCACATAGTAGAGAAGTGATGGTTGAGAAATAATAAGATGGAGCTCTCGTGATGGAGCCTCTGCTAGTATCTCAGTTTCAGTCTAAGCTAGTTGGAAGTTGGGTTGACTAACATGATGATGATGATGAGCACCATAGCCTAGGGTGAGTAGCCATAGTCACTCAGTCAAAGACTTCTAGTACTTCGAGAGTTCAAGATAGGTGGATAGAGGATTTTGTTAAGGGAGATCAAAAGACAGTTGAGCCTTCCAGAATCAAGAAGTAGTTGCATGGATACATTGCGTACATGGACCTTCTAACGAAAGTTGTGGACTTGCAGAACAGATCGGAAAGAACATGTCTTCAAAGCAGGTTACACAAAAGAAAGAAGTAAATTCTTCCAGTTAAGAGGAAGTAGCTGCAGTAGCAGAAAACTTAGTAGAGTTGAAGAAAGATCAAGGTGGGTGATGTTCTTCCAAGAACACCTTCCTCGCTAAGAGGGAGTGTTGAAAATATTAGCAAGAAAATGATTCCATGATTTGTGTCATAGTCATAGGAGTTATAACAACTTCCTTATTGTGCATGACCCAAGTTCCAAAAAATTAGGAGATTCCCTATAAATTAGGATGAGTTCCTTTATTTTAGGAATCATTCCCTAAAAATTAGGAAAATTTAGGTGGCAAGTAACTGGTGTGTTGAAATTCAAGGTCAAGTTGTTGATTTTCTAGTGAGTTAATTGAGGAAAAACAAAAGTGATTGAGCTTCAATTGGTTGACTTAAAATAGGATAAGTTGCATGAGTATTTAACTCATGCTAACTCAATCAATCAGAAAAGAATCCCGTAATTAGAAAACTCACTAATTTTAATCATTCAAATTTCCTTTAAAAGAAGGAACAAAGGCACAAGTTTAATCATTATTTTGGTGAGCATGAGTTGGTGAGACTAAGAAATAGGAAGCACATGTTTGTGTGTGGAGCTTTTGAGAGGAACAATTTGCAAAAGATTCTTGTGAATAGGTTGGTAGAGGGAAACAAAGATTAATAGTCTTGTAAGGGTTTCAATCTTAGATCAAGTAGGAAAGAAAAGTGTGTCTTTCAGATTGAAAAAACTATATTTTGTAAGAGATCAATTGCTCAATTTTTTCTATCAATAAAATTCTCATTAAGAAGAGGGTTTTTTCCAGTTGGGTTCCCTAGTAAAAAACTAAAAAATGCATGAGTTGTTAGCATTGTGATACAGGTGTTTTCCTTGATGGCAACTCACTTACATGTATGATACAGGTGGTGGCAACTCAATCAGATGATAGATCATAGTATAACAGGTCAAGAGAGAGATATACGTAGGTTAACCTTGATGAAAGTGCATATACACGCGGGTGAGTAGAACAAAAGATGCATATACGTACACACGCAGGTTCATAGAAGGAAAGGCACATACAGATTGGAAAACTATGTGTTTGGTCCGTGGTATTTGGTCCATGGTATTTTGGTATTGATGCATGGTATTTGGTCTGAAGTGTTGACCCCAGGTATTGGGTCCAAGGTATTGGTCCTACATGGTTTTGGACCATGGTATTGAGAGAGGCCTAAACCTATATAAGGAGTAGATCATTAAGCCAAGTGGTGTGCATGCGTGCAAGTGATAAATATCTGATGAAGTGTGAGATCTAGTATGCTGGTGATGGGTTTGTGATGCTTTTCTCGATTTGAATCAAGGAGACACCTATGCATTTGATAAAGGTTGATGGATCAGGATCTTGAAGACTAAAATATATTATCATTATATGCTATGATCATGAATAGATCTGAATACTCACACATGTGTTATCCCTTATATCTTATGGTCTGGGTATACCTGAAGTTGGTAATTGCAGCGAAGGTATAATTAATTATCTTCAAATCTGTACGCGGGTTCTCTTTGGTGAAAGTATGTGTACACGTTGGTTTGACACATTCAAGTAGTGTATACATTATGAGAGTTGATATTTCAGGTTATTGTTGGTTCTAGTGGTTGTTGTAGAGTTTTGGGCTCTGGTCTGTGTTCTGGTAACTATGTTTTCATTACACGGTTTTAGTGATTCAGTATTAGGTGATTCAAAGATTGATGATGCAAGTATAGTCGATGATTATATTACAGTGGTGATTGTTTTGTATTTATGGATCTAGTATGAAAGTTTATGAAACGTGGTCCCTGGAAGAAGAGATAAGGTTGTAGCCTTTTGTAGGCCAGTACCTACGTACTAGTACATCAGCAAGTACAAGAGCTAAGGGGGTTGTAACTCCATTCCAGGAGAGTTTGGAGAACGAGAGAAGGTTGTAGCCTTCTACAGGTAGAAGCCTGTGTACTGGTATAAGACTGCACCAGTACAGAACCATTGTAAAAAGAAGTTTCTTATTAAAAGAAGATAGAGACAAATTGCAGTAGGTGGTTTTCACCCACATTGGGTTTCCACCTTATATCATGGTGTTCATGTGTTCTTCTGATGTGTGATGATATGTTCTATTTTACTACACCTTTTTACTGTCTACATGGTTAATAATGTTCTGATTAAAGATCAACTAACTGAATCATAAGTTTACTAGATATACACTAGTTGCATTAAACTTAGTTGTGTAGACACGCAGGTTTCCTTAACTAAAGTAGCTTATATGAATCAGAGTATGAAAATGAAAAAGTGTTTGATTTGCTAATACTGATTCACCCGCCCCCCCTCTCAGTATTATTTCCAACATGACTATGTTTTATTTATTTTCCTAATTCTGCTGCAAAATAAGTAGAAAAATTTTGTGTTTGTAAGAAAAGAAAGTTTTTTTGAGATTGTTCTTATTAGCAAATCATAATTTTGTGGAAATTCTATAGGCAGCTTACAGCACACTTCTTTATGTTATTTTAATAACAAATAAGGATAGAATAGGGGTCTCAACCCTGCAAAATAGGCTACAATATTTGTAGCGGGTATAATGTGATGGGTTTTTTCTATCAGTTTCAAGCCTTTTATTTGGACAATAAAATTAGTGTTATGTCTTTGGTCTAGTTTACCTTGTTACAAGAAAGTAACAATAGAAATATTGTCTGATGTTACTCATTTTGATATGATCTACTACAAATTTTCTACCTACCGTCCACAAATTATACAGAAAAAATAAAAATAATTTTTCTAGATGATTTCAATTTGAGAGAGACTTTTAACTGTCATCAAAACTCATTCTCTTGTCTCCATATCACAAAATTTTGCAACATACCCATCATTATTTCTTTCACAACTCTCATGGTGATACTTCAACACTTCCAACATCCACTCATTAGCCATTTATGCTCTAGTGAACATTTTTTTCCAAGTTACAAAATTGGTGAAAAGTGTACTCTCCTTCATTTTGAGGATGGTTAAACACTAGAATATTTAGAGTATACAATATTTTAACAACAAATTCAATGGTTTTACAACAATATACTTACTATAAGCTCAATATATCACCTGTGGTAGTTGAACATAGTTGAGGAGGAAAACAATTATTCCTCCTCACTGCCCAAGATAAACACAATTAACCACAACCAATAGTCAACATATGTCCGATTAAATTATATTTCCTCTGTAATAGGTGGTACTTTACATTCATTCTTGAATCCCTTTAACATTTCCCTTATTTTCTCTTGTAGAATAATATTTAGTACAACTTCTATTCCATTCAATCATTTCACAATTACTCAATTTCTCTTTGCATAGTTGTTCTTAAAATTTTAAATAATTCGATTTGATAGGAAACTGATGAGTCCTCTTGCATTCTAGAGAATTTTCCCATTGAATTAGAAGCATTTCTGCAATTCTATATAACTTGATACATTTAGAAGTTAAAGTTCTATTCAATGTTTCATAGATCCAATTTTAAAATAAATCTCCAATTTTAATTTGCATACAAAACCTAGACCCTCGAGACCAATTCATTTTATTCAGATTGTCGAAGCTTCATATCTCAAGGTTGAAGGGTTACCTACTTGCAAATAGTCCAAGCGCTAAAAATAAGTTAGGATCTTCTTTTTGCTAACCCCTAATTCACTCTCGAGATAGATATTCCCTTCTAGAGTATATAATCTAGGTAATATAGTTCCCGTGATCCTTAAAGAATCACTTCGTATACACTGTTTATAGACTATGTACAAGACAAAAGTTGCAGTAATCAAGAAGTCACTAATTTTTGTTGCCTTAAGAAATTCTAAAAATTTCATCACAATTTTTGTTCATTGATTCATGAAATTTCTTTTAATTGTCATTTTCCATAAAGAAAATTTAGAGCACATATTGGTTGTCTGGTGCATCGAAATTTCAATGAGGACCAATGATGGTGAAAATTTTGATTTGAAAAACTTGTGTGCAGGGAAAAAAAAGGTAAGTTGGTAGGGTAATTCTTACAAAGTCATGAGCTTGGAACTCCAATCGACTGTGCATGTCCCTAAAGATTTTCCGAAGTATCATTCTTTGAAATGGTGGAAGAGATTGCGGACATCTAGGTTGGGATCCAGGAGATCTTGCTCCTTCACTTCTCCCACCTATCTCCATCTCCAGTCTTCCTGTTCATCTTTTTCGAATTTCTTCATTCATTTCAGGCAATGTGTCTTGTACTGAGTATTATTTTCCATCGTTGTTCCTCATTTGGAATGATCTAATTTGAGATATTGATCCTCATTTGGCACAATCTAATTTTAGATATTGATGCATCTCATAGCACCACGTGGTATTCAGTGGTGCATATATCATAATCCTACGTCAGAGTAGAAGATATACAATAATGCAAAATAAGAAGAGGGTTTGTGATGGAAACAAGGAAGAAGGTTTCTTTAATGTTTGGATGCAAAAACAATAATAGTAAGAGTAGAAAATATACAATAATGCAAGATAGGAATAAGGTTTACGGTGAAAAAATGGGAAGATTATTTTTTAAATTTTTTCTGATCAAGAAGCTGTGAGTAATGAAATGTTATAGAATAGATATTTTAAATAGAATTTATTTTTTGGAAAATTGATTTAAAGTAAATGTCAATAAGATTGATATGTATTTATTATATAATTAAATAATGAGAATAGTAATTAAGTGATTTTATATAGATGTAGATTTTGATGTGGGGTACATAATATATATAATATAATATTTTGTTAAACCAATTATTTAATAAAAAAGAACAATATTAAACATGGGGAAATTTCAACTAGTTGTACCAATTTTGTTGGGTATTTGGCTAGATATGTGCTAGCAAGTGCTTAGTTCAAATCCTACTATGTCAATGTACTATTTTATGTCAATGAGTTTACTAGGGATGTCATCCATGAGTGTGGGGAATCATGCTTCAGGTTTCCTACCTGGTTTTTCCTTGAAAAAAAGAAAAGAAAAGGACAACATGTCTTTAGACTTAATAATAAACCAAGATCTTAACATGTGAGGATCTCCAAATAAGCAATAATATCTACCACAAATCTCATAATAGGTCAAACAAGAGACAATTAAATTTCATTCAACTTCAAGGATCTTATTCAATAGCTTTCATATACATTGGTCGTAAGTTATTGATGATCAATATCCATTTTCAATGGCAACAACAAACCCTATATTCCACAAAATGGAAGTGAATGTTGTGAGAGTCACCCATGATAATTCACAGTATGTTTTAATCACATTGAACTTGAGGGCACTAAGTTGTGGCAAAAGAAAACGATTACTATAAATGCCAAGCAAGACACACCCTTGAGAAAATTAAATGCCCTAATAATCTTGATAGAGATAGAGGGTTGCAGATAAGGGTTGTTTTGATTCCATGAATCCACCAACAAAGAGATTTGACAAAGGGTTGATTGGATTCCCTTTAAGTTAAGAATCATGAGAAGTTGTGAAGAAAACTTAATACCTTTTAAAAGTTGCATGAAGGAAACATGGTAGTGGTACTAAGTGAACATTCCTTGATCAAAGTTGATACCATCTCTTTGTTACTGCCACTTTGAAAGACAAAGAACAAATGTGAAATAGATGTGAAATCCACTAAAGAAATTGGAAAGGTTGTTTCAATATATATAAGTGGTTAGGTCATGCTACAAAAGGAGGTGTTTTCCCACTCCCATTTTGGATAATTTGTCAACCATGGAATTTAATTCCTTCTCAATGCAAGCAAAGGATATGACCCTGAAGATTCTAATAAGCTCCATAACTCTAATCATCCATTAATCCAATAGATAAGTGTTGAAAAAAATATAACATTTCATCCAATCTATAATAGCCTTTGAATCCCCTATCGCTTGCAAGTTTAGATTGTTGAAGTGACAATTAAAATAACTAACATAAAACACTAATTTTTATTATTGTAGTACTCGTTAGGTAGTAGTATTTTTGTTCCTAGAATAAATTAGTCATTCACGTTAGTCATTTTTAGTTGTATTATTTATTATCTAGTCATATATTTTAAGCTAAGACTAAATTAGTCATTTATGTTAGTCAGTTTTAGTTGGGTCACTCAAGATTTCTCATTTTTGGTAGTATATCACTTGGAAAAGTTGCGATGACTAACTTTTTCAGTCACCTAGTAACTAATTTCCGCATTTTTTGCTAGTGTTTGTCTTCGCTTGGGTGAGTGTCCCAATAGATGGGATTGCATGTGCGCACACAACAACATCCATACACTTGAACACACGTGCATGGGAAGCTTGTAGACTAGTGATGAGCTACGAAAGATCTTCATAGTTGTGGATCTGACTCTCAATGCGCGCCTTCAGCTCAACCACTCTGGGATTCATCATCTGAGGCAAGTGTAACGGGGCTCCCTTGTATCTCATCATCCATGTTTTAATATAATCAACAACAGCATGCATATTTGACAAGATATGTTCTCTTCTAGCACATCGCTGCTACCAACTGTTGAGATGGACAACTGCCTTATGCATGGTACCGAACATGGAATACAACACCCACATGGCTCTTTCAAGGGACAATACTTCATCCAATATTGCCTTCCTCAATTCTACTTGGGAATATGTTGTAACCAATTCTCCTCTTTTCTTGGCTATATACCACTCCTTATCCATTCCTCCATTCTCAGCTATCAGGATGCAAACACTCAAGCTAGTGGCTTCAGAATATGCTCTGGTGGAATTGGCCAATGCTACTAGATCTTTGTGCACGTCAAACATAATCACTAGTTCTTCAAAATGCACAGGAGATGTATGCTCATCCGCAGTCGAAACTCTGTGATATTTCTCAACTCTATGTTGGGACTCGACTAATGAAATGTTCTGCATCTCTACTTCAAGCTGATCTCCAAGGATCTCAACATCTCCTTGGTCACTTGGGACTTGCTACTCTTCTGGATGCGGTGAGCCTGGTGGGTTGACCTCTTGGTGGTGTCACATGAGGTCGATGTATTGCTCTAAGTCTTTTCGCTCCATATGTTCAAGTGCTTGCTCTATCTCGTAATCAAAGTCCTGCTCCTATGATTATTCACCATGTCTGCTTGATGTCAGCTATTTTGATGATTCTACTACATGTACAGACAAAGTTTTATCTATTTGTACAAGTTTTGCACCATGTTGTACCTATTCCTGCTGTACTTACTTCTCCTCTCTGTGAATCTCGTGTTCCTTTTAGACTTACTCCTTTAACTCATGCAACTCCTTCTTTGTTTCCTCCATTCTCTGTGTCTCTCTCTACCTTTGCACATTTCTCTTGTTGCGTTGTTGCCTCTTTTCCTCTATTGAAAAAACTGCTTTCTGAAGAAGTGGGTCTACTCGGAACTATACCTTTGTTCTTCATCCATGCTGTCGAAAATATTCCTCTTGCCCTTGTCGCGGACTGGTATGTTTACCTCTCTCATTTCTACTTCTGGTGCTCTCTAGGATGCTTCTTAGCTATCGATTCCACAGTGGGGCTGACTGATTGATTTAGTCTGGAGAAGTTGTAAAAATATCTCCACGGGTGTTCCTCCACCTAATGACATGACCATGGATCCAATTAAACTATAATCTCATGCAGTGGTCTTTCATAAGAGACTATGGGTCATATGGATTGTAACTTCAGGTGTCGAATGGATATTTCTTCATCTCCACTGCTTTGACATCCACATGCTTGAAACTTCATATCTTGTATAACTCGATCAACAAGGGAAGAGCATGCCAAGGTGCCTTTTTCTACTAGTGTAACCTAGGTGACATTCCTCCCAAAATGTAATATGATACTTCCTACATGACAATTTTTTCCAAGACAAACTTCGGTAGAACATGCCGAGGCTTCTCTGTGTTATACATCCATATGAAGGTGTCAAAAGGTGAGGCATACCATTCAGATATGTCGATTAGTGCATCCATTTTTTCCTTCAACATGCAAGGTGGATCCTATTTGAATATCATCTTCAAGTACACTGGGGTGACAAAATGATTGGACAAGTGTGTAATAATTACTTTGAAGCTGCATTTGGACAACCTCTTACAATAAGTGTTCACAGAGGTCTCCATTGATGTCCATGCCCACTTCAAGACTAGGAACTATTAATGGGCACAATTTGCATCCAATATGTAGGCGAACATGTAGATTTCTACTTGCATACCTTTGGGCAACTCTTGGTCACTTATTAACTATTCCTTTAGCCGATGAGCCAACATGTAAAACGAGTTGCATGCTTTACCTTCTTTGGCCAGTTGGTCCAATGCGATCACCCTACTTTATGGGAAAGTTTCCGTACCTTCTTGTCCATACAAAGGACATGTAAATATGACCAAGTATCGATACACCTTTCACAATATCTTCATCTTGTAGACCTAGTTAGGTGTCATCCTGAATTTAGCTGTCTCCTTCACCATGTTCTTCAAGATATCTTTAGAGTTGGCATTGCTTCTGGGCTAGTTGAAGGGAGTCTCCTTGATCATCATGGGCTTTGACATATGATACATATATTCATAATCTTGTGCCCTAAAGGTAGAAATCTCTATCCAACTAAAGCTGATCAATGTCATCGTCTTAAGATCAGTGTTCAAGATGATCCAATGTATCATGTCCGCGCGTGGGGGCATTAGATACCTGCATGCAATCCGGTACAAGCCAAACTTGTAGATGTTCACATAGACTTGGTAGTCTTCAAGGTCTTCCCTAAATGTGTCTGTAAATGCATCATTGACCTCTTGCCATTCTAGCTTGATGTCCTTATCGACAATGAGCTTGGTGTCTTCATAGATTGATATACTTGTAGAAACTCGCTAAACTACTGCTCTAGTTGCACTTCCTTCAGTTTCCTTTGATTGTGATCTCTTTGAGGCCATTGATCCTAAACTACTAAGAGGTAGATGAACAACTACTAGATTTGGATACATAGAAACATCCATTGAAAGAAATTTGTCAGCTAAAACCAAATAAATCTTGAGGAACAACATGCAACTTACCTAGGGATTAACTGGAAAGGATTATGCAATTTTTCTTGTGAGGCTAGGAGACTGGCTGCCAAAACTACATAAAAGGTATTATGGGCTATTTGGGAGGTTTTCTGACTATTAGAACTGTGTAATGCACAATCCAGGCTGGCCTACTTGTTGTTGGAATTACGCAATGCGTAGTTTCAGCTGACAATGGTTGCAGGCCCAGTGACTGCATTATGTAATTTTTGGGCCTGGCAGTCACTTTCCCTCAGAATTACATAATGAAATACTGAAGATAAGTCACTGAGAAAAAATGCATGTTTTCTAAGAGGGAGATGGAGCCTTCCCTCTCAGGATTGTACAATGTTGTCTTGGTGAAGCAGAGTCCGGGCCAAGAATTCCCAGACCCGCTAATGGGCAACTGAAAGAAAATGTGAATGTGAATGCATGGAGATACTAAGTGTAAGTGGGAGTGGATTATTAGGCATGAAAACAGTGAATGAAAGATTCAGAAGATGGAACAACATGCATGTGGGTGAAGTGAGTCATTGAATCAGCGTTTGCTCATGCAAAACAATTTCATACATGCGGCAATAGTTTGATGCTAATGGAAACTGAATTTGTGCTAGTACAACATAGTATGCATGTAAAAGACAATAAGAGTTCACAAAAATCAAGAAAACAAAACTCACACAATATGAAACAAAAAAAGCTATAAAAATGTTGCAAAATACAACTGAAGAGGACTTACATGGAAATAGTTGAGGTGGATGTGTCGAAGACTCCTGGATGTGTTGTTTGATGTCAAAGCTCCAATATTGATTTGAAGAAGTGAGCTCTGAAGTGTTGAAGAAATAAGTTTGATGCTAATGATGTTCCTTCAAAAAATCTAGGAAAAAGCAACACTTGGAGGAAAGGTTCTAAAATGATATTTGTATGTAACTTCCAGCTGCTAAAAATAGCTCCCTAAAATCCAGGGATGCTTTTTTCATGTTTATTTTTGCGATTCCAGGGAAAAGATGCCCATGCATGCAAGTAAAGTTTTCTATTTCTCGAGTGGAACTGGTCAACCCAATGGCACATGCAACAACCTACCTGACTAAGGGAAACTTTTGCGCAGTTTCTGGGTGGAAGTTGGCCTGACTATCGAGAGGGATTGTGCAATTTATGGGATGAGAAGCTGACCTCTACCCAGGATTGTGCAATTTATGGGCTGAGAAACTGACCGCTACCTAGGATTGTGAAATTTATGGGCTAAGCAATCCATTGGAGCTTCACTGTGGGAGCAACAACATAGCGCATGGGTTCATATTGGGGGATATGTAATGAAGAAAAAGTGGCATAATATATTGGGGGATATATAGGGGGTAAAGGGTTTGTATATTGATCAGTATAAAAAATGGAGCTCAAAGTTAATGAAAAAATATAAAGGGGTGTAAAAAATGTTAATGAAAATATGGATACCAACAATATCTAGTGAAAGTAGGGGCTTTTTATAAGCTGTATTGGGTTTATATTGGTAGGGGGTAAAATAATGTGATTGTTTGAGGTATTTTCCAATATGTACTCAAATTAAGGGTATTATTTAATATGCCATGATCGCACGTGATATGCCAAAGGTTCATTAAGAGAAGCCCCTGTGGAGCAGTCTTGCTAGGAAAGATTGTACAATTTTTCTAGGGAAGGTTGACAGGAAAAATTGCGCAATTCCTAAGGATAGTAGGCTTCCAGATAGGATTGCGCAATTTATGGAGGGGAGGTTGGTTCCCTCAAGAATTGCATAATCTCTTGAGGGAGTTGTTCAACCTGAATTTGGACCAACTCTGGGGAAGCAACCTATGATGGGAATGCAACAAGGTATCATGCACAGGGTCTCATGCTCCTAGAAACACACTGAAGCTTTTGTACTTGACAATGCAAGAGATGCCACTCAGGATGGTTGGTAGGGAAGCTCCAAATTGAAGCTAAGGCAAAATTTTGGAGGGTGGTTGTAACTACGACAACAATTACTTCACAAGAAGAATTCTATAATTAAACTGTGTGCTTATGCTATGGAAAATCATATTTATTGACCAAAATATAATAACCTCACCATATTCATGTACCAAACTACACGAAATGCATTAAACAAAATAATGAAACAATACCATATGTGTACCGAAACTACAACTCATGATATTTGTCTACCAAGATAATGAAACAATGCCATATGTTTATTAAAATAAAACCTTCTTTCTGCATACAAATTTTCAATTTAACTTAGGGCCGTCCATCTCCTTTATTTTTCATGATCAAGCTTCCCTGAGACATCTAAATCGACTAATGACCATCTATGTTGTTTTTGTCTACATGTGACTGACCCTAGGACTATGCTTGGATTTCGATAAGCATTATTTGGTCGTTGTGCAACCTACTATACTCTATGTCTAATTGCAACCTAATCCTTGATTTGGAGAGGCATTTTTTAGTCAGTATGGAATTTACTTGAGGTGTTAGTCTAGCTACAACCCCCCAAAAGAAAGCGATCATAGCCATGATAAAGCTCTTCATGTTAAAGCTGAAGCTCAATTTGAGGAGATACACATTATGATATGCATTCAAATTGGTAGATCAATGATATAATATCAGATATAATGTCAATGTTTGAAAGGAGGATAATCGATATGAACAATGGTCTGGTTGTTGCCAAGGGTCGACTTGAAACTACTTTATTGGAATCAAAACATTCATTTGTTAATCTTGGGACCAAATTGAGTTGGATTGAGATAAAATATACTTTGTTAAAAATACACTTTTTGAATAGGAAATTAGGTAGCATTCATTTCAGCTCAAAATAGATGGAGTCAACTAGGCCCTAATATTTATACTATCTTCTCTAATAATACTACCGATCACTATTTTTTGTCCTATCCTATCCTTTCGCTAATAACTATTGGATGCCTATATTTATGGTCTTTGTTAGTGATGATGTTTAATATAAGATAAATTAATGTCAACCTAATTAAATTTGATAAGTTTTTTTCCTTAATTGTGGCATAGGTCAAGATTTTGGTTTGAGAAATCATCGCAGCTAAGGAAACCACTTCTTTTGGCATTTCAAGTACTCTTATAACCATGATTTCATGTGTTGGTAGCATGGATTTCTTCCCAAAAACAATTTTACTCTTCTGACTTTGAGATAAAATAATACGTCAAATATGAACAACAATCAACAATAGTGATACATTATCAACACGTAGTTAGGGTTTGGCAACAAAAAAATTTTGAGCTTATCTGCGGATAATGTGATTTGTTTTCACCTCAGCCTGGGTTATTTTCCAAAGGGGTTTAGATGTCATTGAATCAATCAAAAGCCTCAAAACCCCTAAATCGGGCCAATTTCATTGGATTTTTGAGCTTTTGTTCCATTAGAAGCTAAGAAGTGATGAAACTAGACTAGTCTTGCAATATTTTAGAAGAGACTTCGCTACATCATGATTGATTGCAACATTTATGATTAATCTACTTATTCTTGAAGCATGCCAAAAAAGTTGTAATAATAAGGTGGTATTACGTCAAAATTTATCAGTGGTTGTTCAAGCTTGACACTATCTATGCAAAAATAAAGACTCACATTTTTAATCCACCCTCATTTGGTGATAAATATTTTGAGATGATCCATAACCTCATTTTCAATGAGATTTAAACCTCTCCTCTTCTTCCATGAAAGATATTTTGAAGCCCCAACTATTTGCTTGCTTTCCTTGAGAAAATAAATTTTGACAGATTCAGATAATGAAATATACTTACTTGTTAAGATGGTTCTTTGACTTGTTTCTTTGTTGAATTTGATAATGGTATAGATCATAGAAACCTTCTCCTTGATAGGGTTGTTTTGGACATCTATTGGAAAGTATATTTTGACTTGTGTACTCTCTCTTTCTCTATTGAACATTTGATATAATAATAAGAAGATCTGATCAAAGGGTTTTCCCTAACTTGGGGTTTTTCCCTAGCACCCACCAAATATGGTGTTCTCTTGTCTTGGCTTGTCTTCTCCATTATGTTATTTCATGTTCTATCTATAGTTATTGTCAATGTCATTAATGGTTAATGTGATTTCTATTGGAAACTAAATCAGAAATTATCATTGGGCTTCCAAGGAACATTGAAAGATTAAGTAATTGTGTTAAGCATATAACATACCATTATAAACTAAAATTAACACCTCCCACATTCAAGGGTATGATTGAGGGAAACACGAACACAAAGCCATCTCTATTACCCCACATCCTTGATGAAATATAAAGAAAATATCATATTCTATAGCCAACAAAGTAACCTCCTTTAATAAAATGTCTTTAGTGTAAAAAGGGTAGTTTAAGACATTTCTTTAAGACAATAAGTGTTGAAGACAAAATATTATTTCCGTCTTAAAAAAATAGCCTTAAACTACCCTCTTATGTAGACAACAGAGTAACCTCCTTTAATAAAATACCTTTGGTGTAAAAAGGTAGATTAAAACATTTTTTTGTAGATAATATGTGTTTAAGACAATATATATTTCTTAAAAAAAACGCTTAAACTATCATCTTATGTAGTAGCAACAAAAGTCTGGTTGTTTCCCAGGCTACACTCAAACTGCTTTATTGGAATCAAAACATTCATTTGTTAATATAGGGACCAAGCTCACTGGAAATGGGTTGACAAAAAATATGCTTTGCTAAAGTTACACTTTTTGAATAGGAAAGTAGCTAGCATTCATTTCTACCGAAAATAGAGAGGGTCAACTGGCATCTAATATTTATCCTATATTCTCTAATGGTCCTGCTGATCACTAATTTTTGGTTCTGTCTTTGTGCTAAGAACTTTTGGGTCCATATAATCATGGTATTTGTTAGTGATGATGTTAAATTTGGGTTAAATCAATGTCAACATAATTAACTTTGATAAGTTTCTTTCCTTAATTGTGGCATAACTCTAAATTTTGGTTTGAGAAATCATCCTAGGTAAGGAAACCGTTTATTTTGGCAATTCAAGTAGTCCTATAACTATTATTTTGCATGTTGGTAGCAGGAATTCCTTCCCAAAAATATGTTTTTTCTTCTCAGTACGAGATAAAATAAGAGGTCAAGTATAAAGAACAATCAAGGGCAATGATATATTATCAACACTTGGGGTTTAGACACAATTTTCCTAAACTTATCTGTAGTTGATGGGATTTGTTTTCACTTGGGTCTGCATCATTGTCCCAAGGGGTTAGGATATTAATGAGTCCATCCAAAGCCTCTAAAAACCCTAAATCGAGTGAGTTTCATTAGAGTTTTGAACCTTTGTTTCATTAGAGGCTAATGACCAGTGACAGAACTAGAAAAGCCTTATAAAATTTTAGAATAAACCTTTTTATAGAAGGACTAATTAAAAAATTTATGATTTACCTACTTATGCTTGCATCTTGCTGAAAAATGTGTGATAATAAAGTAGCATTAAGTCAAAATTTATCGATGGTTGTTCAATCTTCACAGTATCTATGCAAAACTCAAAACTCAATTTTTCCAGCCACCCTCATTAGAATTTGCCAAAGAAAATTACTACGATTTACATGCCACCCAACTCACTAATGGATTCAATGACGTTAAGAAAACCCTTAGTGAAAAGTGCAAAAACATAACATTTCAAAGGAAAAACACAAGGTTTCAGAAAAGAGTCTATGGGAAAATCCAAGGAGGTTAGTTATCAAATTGTTGTACACACCTAACCCAATATCTGGAACAAACACATTAAACCTGAAAAAGAAGCCCAAAAACCTATCATATTTTCTTATGCAAACACGAAATTGAAAGAGATTAACCAATATGCTTTAATAGAAAAATGTTTAAGGGAAATTTCATAAAGTGAAATGAAATGAAAAATCCTTAACACCTACATCAATTCGATTATGAGAGAGATAAGTGGTCACAATATAACCAAGCCAACCTAACAATAATAATATAAAGGCACAAAAATAGCAATAGAGGGATTCTATTGGGCACAATAATAACAAAATGGGGACAATAGGGGCAAAACAATATTAATAAGGGATACAACTACAGTAGTAATGGGGGGATCACTACTATTATATGGACCCAACATGCCCCTATCCTTCAAAAAAGTTTTGTCCTCAATGCTTGAGTAGTTTTGGATACTTTTGTATAAAATTATCCTCCTCCCATGTGGAATCTTCAAGGATAAGTCCTTCCACTTGATGAGATACTCCGAAATTGATCGATTTCGTAGCTATCGAGTTCTTGTTTCTATAACTACTTCTGGTTCTAATATAATTTTCCTTTTGCGTAAAGTTCTAGGAATATTGTTTAAACTGGGAGCTTGTCATCTATAACCTTATTTAAACATGAAACATGGAAAATTGGGTGTACTCGAGAAGCTGCATGAAGATCCAATTTGTATGCCATAATACCAATCTTTTGCAACACCTTGTATGGACCATAATACTTTGGTGATAATTTGTTATCCTTCTTAGATTAGTTGAGAAACATTTCTTTATATGGTTGTAGCCGTAGGAATACACAGTCACCTACATAAAAAATTCTTTCGCTACAATGTTGATTTTCCTGTTGTTTCATTCTATTCTGCGCCAACATGAGGTTATCCTTGAAGAGTTCGAGAACTTGTTGTTGATGCTTGATGTGATGTTCCATTGCTTGAACCTTAAAATTTTCTCTTAAATATGATGCGATTGATCGTGGCTGATATCCATAAAGTTCCATAAATGGGGTCATTTTTGTTGTAGTATGGAAGGAAGTGTTATACCACCATTCAGCTAGAGGCAACCATTTGACCCATTGTGTCTGTTTATTAGATACAAAGCAATGAAGATATCCTTCCAAACATTTGTTTACTGTATCAGTTTGTCCATCGGATTAAGGATGATAAGATGAGCTATGACCTAACTCAGTACAAAGACAAGAAAATAATTCTGTCCAAAAATTTCCAGTGAAAATGGGATCTCTATCACTTACAATAATCTTTGGGTTTCCATGTATCTTTTGAATTGTTTCCATAAATGCAGTAGAAAATGTATTGGCTTTAAATGGATGTTATAATTCACAAAAGTGTGCATACATCGTAAGTCTATAAACTACCACCATGATGACACTCTTTCCTTCAAACTTGGGTAAACCTATGATAAAATCCATTGAAACCTCCTTCCAACGTTAGATTGGAATGGGTAAAGGTTGTAATAGACCTAGGATATTAACTGTTTCAACTTTATTTTGTTGGCAAACGAACATTCCGCCATAAACGTTTGAATATCCGATTTAAGGCCAACCCAAAAAAATTGTTTCTTAACCCTATGGTATGTTTTTAGAAATCCTGAGTGCCCTCCTAAGGGAGAAGTGTGCAATTCCATAAGAATATTTTCTTTGAGTTGGGAATTCTTACAGAGGTATAAGCAATCTTTGTACCATAAAAAATCATTTTTCTAGCTAAGTGTATCATATGTACTGGAATTTTGTTGTAACTTTCGAATAAGTTCCCACACTTCTTCATCATTCTTTCATTCCTACCTTGCTTCGTTCATCCAATCTGGTTGGATAATAGAAATGGTGCACAACAGTGCTTCCACATCCTCATCCTTTCTTGATAGTGCATCTACCACAACATTTTGCTTCCCTTCTTTGTAGATGATTTCAAAGTCATAATCCAACATATTTGTGACCCATTTTTGTTGTTGTTCAGAGGATAATATTTGTTCTAAAAAGTATCTAAGGCTATCATTATCCACTTTTACCTAGAATTGTCTTCCCATTAGGTAGGTCATCATTTCTTAAGTGCATGTAGTATTGCCAACATTTCCTTCTCATAAATAGTTTTGTGTAAATGCTTTCCCTTGATTGGATGACTTTCAAAATCAATGGGTCTTTCATCTTGCATTAAAAATAGCACTAATTCCATTTCCTGAAGCATCACATTCCACAATAAAGGTTTTTGTGAAGTTTGATGTAGCTAAGACCAATGCTTGGCACATTACCTCTTTAAGATGTTCGAAGGCCATTGATGCTTCTGGAGTCCATGAAATGCATCTTTCTTCAATAATGTTGTTAGAGGTGCTGCTATTCTCCCATAATTAACAAACTTGCGATAATACGCTATCAACCTGAGAAATCCTCACAGATGCTTTATGGATGTGGGGATTTTCCATTCCTTAATGGCTTTAATTTTTCTAGGGTCTACCTTAGCACCTTCATTAGATACAATATGGCCCATATATTCCACCTCTTGTACTCCAAAGGAAAATTTGGAGATTTTTGCATATAACTGTTTCTCTTCCAATAGTTGTAGCACCCTGTCAACATGCTCAACATGATCCTTCCAAGACTTGCTGTAGATTAGTATATCATCAAAAAATACTAACACAAATTTTCTAAGGAAGATTTTGAAAATGGAATTCATCAAACCTTGAAATGTAGAAGGTGCATTGGTAAGGACAAAAGGCATGAACAAAAATTCATAATGACCCTCGTGAGTTCTAAATGTTGTTTTTGGAATGTCTTCAATGATCATTTTGATTTGATGATACCCTAAACAAAGATCCAACTTGGTGAAGTAAATTGATCCATGCAATTCATCCAATAATCCATCAATGAGAGGAATGGGAAATTTATCTTTAATAGTGAGATTGTTGAGATCCCTATAATCGAGACACATGTGCCATGATCCATCCTTCTTGTGAACTAATACTACTAGAGCAAAGAAAGAAATTTGACTAGGTTGAATTATACCAGCCTCTACCATTTCTGCAACCATACGTTCAATTTCACTCTTTTGGGCATAAGGACACTTGTACGGCCTGATGTTTGGAGAAACACTTCCTAGAATCAAGCGAATAGCATGATCCTTATCATGAATAAGTGGAAGACCTTTAGGAGTCTCAAATACCTTGGAATGATTGTCCAAGACATTTTGGAGATCTAAAGAAATAGGTGAATTCAACGTGGAGAAATTACACCTCGTTGTTCCTTTTTTAGAATCTTTGTCATACCTACAATAAACTTTCATTCAACTTCCTTCCCATCCGTAGAAAATTTCATGAAAATTCCTTGAAAATTAAAAGCTATTGTACCCAAGGATTGTATCCATTGGACTCCTAGTACAACATCATCACCTCACATTGGAATGGAAAGCATTGGGATATTCAATACATATTATCCCACAAATATCTTGATATTATGGCACATTCTAGATCAATTTATGGTTCCTCCACTTGCAACCATTACTTGACACTTTGGTGCTAGATATAGGAAGCAATTCAATTATTTTTCTATCTTACAATGAATAAAATTATGGGTACTTCCTGAATCAATCAACACTATTACCTTTTTCTTCTTGATATGTCCTTCTATATTGATAGTTTGAGGAGATGTGATTCCATCCAATGCATTACAAGATATGGTCATATTCATTTCTTCTTTATATAGGGTTTGTTTCTAGAGTATATCCTCTTCTTTTTACATTTATTGTTCCTTTTCTTCCTCCTCTCCACAATCAATGTAGAATAATTTATTCCCAGCACACTTATGACCTTGAGTGTATTTGCTATCACAATTGTAACAAAGCCCTTTTTCTCTATTTTCTTCCAATTGTTGTGGTGTCAACCTTATAGGTTGTGGAAGGCTACGAGCAACAACACTTCCATCTTTATAGTTGTCAGTGGTAGACTTCCTGGTTGCCATAATTTTGCTTTCCATTTTTCTTGCTAACCTGAATGCCGTCTCCAATGAATCAGGTTCCCAAAGGAAATCCTCATGTTAGATATTATCCTTTAAATTCCCTATGAACACATCAATCCTATGCTCCTCTCGAATATCTTTTACCCTTATATTCAACTTTTGGAAGGCCTCAATGTGCTCCATCATTGAACCCTTTTGTTTGAGACTTATCAATTGGCTAAAAAAGGTGTTGCTTTTTGTATCCTCGTAATGTGTTGTCAATTCTTTCATAAAAATTGCCCAAGTGACAATTTGTTTACGAAAGAAAGGCCATCGATACCATACAAACTTATTTGTTCGAAATATAAAGTTGTGATATGTATCTTTTTTGTGTTTTGCACATTATGGAGATCGAAAAATTTCTCCATCTGTAGTATCCATGTTGTGAGATCCTTGTCATCAAACTTCCTCATATCAATTTTTGGAATATGGTGGATCTTCAATCCAACATTAGTCTATGAAATCATGATTAACATTTATTTTGTTCTCATCATGAATTTCCTTTACTACCCTTTCACCATTAGTGACCATTTCTTGTAGCAACTTATTCAAATTTATCTTCAATTCTTCTAGCTTATCATCAATGCCATTCATCTTAGCTTCCACATCATTCGTCTTGGCTTCATTTACCTTTAGTGAGAGTGAAATTTGTTGAACTTGGTCTTGTAATTTTGATATATCATGGTGCATTTCTTCCTCTTCTTTGTGAGTCATGCTAGAGCTTTCAGGTTGCTTACTAGGTGTTTCCATTTTCTTTCTTTGCGGCATTAATTAATGCTAATAATTCTTCACTATTCCCTTTGAATTCCTTCAAATTAATTTTTCAAACCAATCTTATGCAAAATTTAAACAATTACACTCCTTTTTTCACTTTGTAGGAGCTTGATATTGAATCTGATACATCTTTCTAATTTCAAATCATCCAGTTTTGAAATTGCAACCTATAGTAGCCCTCTGTGTCCACTTTTCGATGCCACCAGTCTTATCAAAGTTAGATTTCGCAAGAAAGAGTTACGCAAAATCTCCCAAGATGACCTGATTATATACCTTTTCCGAATACCGAACTTGTATGAAGTGCCATGTGTCACTGTTTTGACCTTCGGGTTTAAAAATTATACACAGGAAACTACAGTTCGTCATCCTTCTGTAATTTCTGATGAAATTGAAATTTGATGCTCCAAACAAAAGTTACGATGATTTTCCCAAGGTCACCTATTTGTAATGTAATTCAGGAGTCTACAAAAATACCAAATTCCTCAGATCATATCTTTGTAAATATAGCACGACAAACTATGAAATTTGGGCTCAAGGTTTCAAATGATTTTGGCCCAACTTGGTTCTATTTTTGCCATATGAAATGTCTCAGAAAAAAGATATAGTGCAAATTCCATGATGACCTATTTGGAGCAGTGAAACCCTAAAATCCAAATCTCTCATACCAAATGTTATGAAACCAGCTTACAAAAAGATAGAAAAATAGATCAATACCTCAGAATTCAATCCCTTCAAGGGGGCAACATCCTTTACATTACACTAATGAAAAATTCTTGGATGATTCAAATGACAAAACCTCCTTCCTATATATAGGAGTCTAAGGGGTCACAATATAACCAAGCGGACTTAACAATAATAATATAAAGGCACAAAAATAACAATCGAGGGATTTTATGGGGCACAATAATAACTGTTGGAATTATGACAGAGGATTGGACTATGGCACAAGTGTTGTCCTTGAAGGCAACTCACTTAGCAACTCACTCAGATGATAGTTCAGGCTCACAGACTCACAGAATAAAGGAAAAGGAGGTATACGCAAGTTCCCTTTGACCAAGCCGCGTATACACTCGGATTCATAGACCAAAAGCCATGTATGTGTATACACACACTTTCATGTGCAAAACAGCATGTACAGTTCTGAAAAATTGGTTTTGGTCCTTCGTATTTGGACCTATGATATTGTTCCACGGTATCTTGTCCTAAGTGTTGAACCGAGGTATTTGGACTTAGGTATTGATTCTAAGTGGTTTTTGACCATGGTATTGAGTAAGGCCTAAGACTATAAAAGGGGAAGGAGATCATTAGGCAAAGGCACTCAAGTATTGAATATCTAATGAACAGATGAATCTGGAGTACTAGTGACTGGGTTATGGTGCATATTTGGATCTGAATCAAGGAGGAACCCGAGTGCTAGAAGAAGGATAAGTTCTATTGATGTGTCAAGATCTTAAGGCTTGAAGAGAAGTATATTTGTGTGATTTTGATCTTTTATATTTGGCACATGTCTTGATCTGTAAATTTGATGATCTGGGTATAACTAATGTCTAAATAGTTGAAAAGGGTAAATTATCTTTTATAGATCTGTATGCAGGTTCAATATAGAAAAGGCACATATACACGCTATTTCAGTAATTCAAAATAGCGTATACGAAGGTTTGCCTTATTATAGCAGCATATGCACCCAGGTTCTTCATACTAAAGTAGTGTACATCTCATAAAATATGTTTTAGCTACTTCTGTTTATTGCTATAGTGTTCTCGGTTGAGGATTGGCTTCTGGTTACTATTACTGTATACTGGTTACAACATTCGGAGAAGTGATTGTTTGATTCAGTTTTTGATTGGTGCAAAGGGTATTGTTTGATGTAGAAATATTTGATGTTTGATTGATGTTATTGATGGATCTAGTCTGAAAATTTATGAAACGTGGTCCTTGGAAGAAAAGAGAAGGTTATAGCCTTCTATAGGTCAGCACCTACGTACTAGTACATCAGCTTGTACAAGAGTTAAGGGGGTTGTAGCTCCCTTCCAGGAGAAGCTGGAGAATGAGAGAAGGCTATAGCCTTTTGTAGGTAGAAGACTGCATACTGGTATAAGGGTGCACCTGTACAGAAATATTGTAAAAATAAGTTTCTTATTAAAAGAAGATAGAGATGAATTACAGCAGGTAGTTTTCACCCACATTGGGTGTCCACCTTATATCTTGTGTTCATGTGTGTGATTGTGTGTATTGTTTACTACACTTGATTACTGTTTTATGGTTATAATACACATATTAAGGCCAACTAACTAAATTATAATTTTGTAAGATATACACGGTTTTCTCTAAACACAGTTGCGTATATACGTAGATTGAATTAACAGAAGTAGAGTATATCAATTTATTTATGGAAATGAAAAATTGTTAAATTTATAATACTGATTCACGCCCCCTCTTAGTATTATTTCCAACAATTGGTATCATACTAGGTCCATCAGAAGAATCTTGAACTTTGGAAGGAAGATCTATCGTCATGAGCAACTATGAAAAAGAGGCATCCATTAGGCCACCAATATTTGATGGGAGCAACTTCGTCTCTTGGAAGGTAAGAACCACAATTTATCTTCAATGTCTTGGAATAGAATTTTAGGTTATCGTGGAAGGAGGATACACATTTCCATCAACAACTCCTACAGATAAGGCATGTAAAAAGAAGTATATAACAAATGCAAAGGTAGTCAATACACTATTGGGGAGTCTATCACAATCAGAATTCGTCAAGGTTATGCAGCTCAGAACCACCAAAGAAGTATGGGACAAGATCATTCTAAGATATGAAGGAGATGATCAGGCAAAACGTGCAAAACTACAATCTCTCAAATTCAATATGAAACTCTCAGAATGCACAATGATGAAAGTGTAGCTAATTATTTCATATGTATAGATGAGATTTTTAATCACATGAAAAACTTGGGTGAAGAGATAAGAGAAGTTACTTTAGCTGAAAAGGTTCTAAGATCCTTGCCTTCTAAGTTTGAATCAAAATTTTCTACCATAGAAGAGAAGCAGTATCTTCAGAGTATTACTATGTCACAGCTACACAGAATCATAACTACTTTCGAAATGAGAAAAGGGGGTCCATCAAACATGAGAGAAGCCACGTTCAAAGCTTCAGGAAAAGGAGAATACAATGAATTAGGACATAAATCAGAAAGAGAGGAAGAATCATATTTCTTCAAGAACCTTCAACAGGGTTCTGGAAGATTCAGAGGTAAGTTAGCTTTCAAATGCTTTTCTTGTGGAAGAGTTAGTCACTATGCAGCCAAATATCCTCATAAAGATAAGATTGATAAAGGTAAGGAACTGGTTAAATGGAATAGAAAATAGAGCATAAGTAAAAAGAGCTATTATACAAATGAAGACAGTGATGGATTTTCAAATAGTGATGAGGATGAACATGCTAATTATTATAGACTTTTGATGGATTTTGAAGACGATGATTTCTTGGATTCTATAGATGAAGATGGTCTCTACAAAGAAATTTCTAAACTTAAAATATGTTTAGAAGAAAACAATATGATTATAGATACTTTGACATTCCAACTTGTTGAAAGGGAAAAACAAAATGAAAAGTAGCATGTGAAATTGTGGGACTTAGAAAGGATATTGAGAAAACAAAAGCTCTTAATCTTAGATTTTCTAAAGGATCTGGAGCATTGGATGAGATTATCAAATTGCAGTGTTCTCCTCTAATAAAGATAGGTATTGGATATATTGAAGAAGCATCTCAAGCACAGAAGCCATCCACCTCCAAAACTTACCTTGATGTAGCAAGGAGAAGTGAACAAGTTGAAAATCATCAGCAAAGGCATAAAGCGGATCACTGGGTAAATCAAGGTCAATCTACTTCAAGGATGAACAGAAGCTACAACCAACCACACGTAAATCATTCCCAATTTGATTCAGTGATGAATTTTAATGGATACTACAATCACTTGGTCAGTAGATTTGATAATCCCAGGAATTTATTTAATGGCCCATGTTTCTCATGTCATAACTTTGGACAGAAAGCTGATCAATGTGTTGCCTACAAAACCATCGTGACTAGAGAAGCACGAAGTCAAAGGAGTGTGGCTGGGATCATCAAGAGGACCTACAATAACTTTTCTACTCTTGAAAATGAAACAAAATGCTCTATTTGTAACAACTTCTTGCATAAAGATTTCGAATGCAAGAGTAAGTTTCGGCAAACATCTCAGAAGGAGAAAGCTTCATTGGGTCCCAAAACATGGAGAATGAAAGAACCACAAACAAAAAGATGTGGTATATCCTTATATGCAGAAGGACAGTAAAATCGGTGGTACATCAACAGTGGATGCTCGAAACATATGACAAGTGAAAAAGAAAAACTTCAGTCATATAGTGCCTTAGAAAAGGAAAGGAAGGTCTCATTTGGAAATGACACCCCTGTAGTCATAAAAGGTAAATGGTCTGTTCTCTTAAAAGAAAAGGTCAAATATGGGAATGTTATATATGTTTATGGCTTAAATCATAATCTATTGAGTTTTAGTCAAATGTGTGATCAAGGAAATGAGGTAGTATTTCGATCAAATGGATATATTACTCGTGAGCTTGATACAGGAGAAACAATGATCAAAGGCATAAGAATTCAAAATAATTTATACATACTCAAGGGAGGATAGCAACAATTCTATATAAGTAAAATGATGAACATTGGCTATGGCATAGAAGGTTGGGGCATCTAAGATTCCCTCAGATAAGGAAAACATGCAAATATCAGGCCGTCTGCGATCTTCTAGACATCAGAATTCCAGATAATACAATATGAAAATAATGTCAGTTTGGTAAGAAAACTAGAACACATTTCCCTGAGAAGGAAGGATCAGCTAGTAAGCCACTTGAACTTGTCCATACTGATTTATGTGGTCCATCAAGGAAAAACTCACCTCGTGGAGAAGAATACTTTATATTGTTCATTGACGACTTTTCCAGAATGTGTTGGATAGGAGTTCTGAAGCATAAAGACGAAGCTTTCGAAAATTTCAAAGCCTTCGAAGCCTTGGTTGAAAATGAATCAGATCGCAAAATCAAATGCCTCAGGTCTGATCAAGGAGGGGAATTTACCTTGGATGAATTTTTGGCTTTTGTGAAGAACATGGAATAAGAAGGGAATTCTCTACTGCAAGGACTCCTTAGAAAAATGGAGTGATAGAATGAGTGACATAATGGTTCAATAGATGGCTTGTGCTATGTTTTATGAGTGTGGAACTCCTGCAACCTTCTGGGGTGAAGTTGCATTTGTTGTTATTAGTATTCTCAACAAAACAAACATCCGGGTAAACAAAACTCAAACTCCTCATGAACTTTGGTATGGTAAGACTCATACTGTAAAATACTTCAAAGTCTTCGGAAGAAAATGTTACATCAAAGGGACTGATGAAAATCTTGGCAAGTTTGAACCTAGAGCAGATGAAGGCATTCTCCTTGGTTACTCTTCCCGAAGTAAAGGATATAAGTGTTACAATAAAATACTTGGAAAAATTGTTGAAAGTATTGATATGGTAGTTAATGAAGCAGGCAACAATCCAAAGCAGGTAAAATCTGAAGATTTTGAAGATGATGAGGATTGTCCTTCAACATCAAATCAGTCTAATTCTGAAGAAGAAACCTATGAGGCACCGGAAGAACAGATAAGTGTAGAAGAAACAACTCCATCCAGGTATGTCCAGAAGAATCATATAGAAACTCAAATTTTGGGGCAGAAAGAGGCAGGTGTACAAACAAGAAGAACTATTACAGAAGCTTCAACCTATCTAGCATTGCTCTCCTCCATCAAACCACGCAATATAAGTGAAGCGTGCAAATATGAACATTGGCTCAAGGCCATGAATGAAGAACTTGAGTAGACTGAAAAGATTAACACTTGGGAATTGGTTCCTAGACCTAATGATAAGAATGCCATAGAGACCAAACGGATATTCAAAAACAAACTGAATGAAAATGGATATTTTATTAGAAACAAGACCAGACTTGTTTTTAAAGGGTATGTTCAACAAGAAGGTATAGACTTTGAAAAAACTTTTGCACCGGTTGCTAGACTTGAAGCCATAATAATGTTCCTTTCTCTTTATAGCTTTCAGAAGTTCAAAGTATATCAAATGGATGTGAAATCTACCTTTCTAAATGGAGACTTAAAAGAAGAAGTGTATATTGAGTAACCAGATGGATTCATCCTTGGAAATGATCCAAAACTTATATGCAGACTTAGAAAGGATCTCTATGGCCTTAAACAGGATCCAAGGGCTTGGTATTATTGTGTGGACAAATACCTCCATCAACAAAGTTTTTCAAAAGGATCAACAAATAGAAATCTATATATAAAAATTGACAATGATAAATTGCTAATACTTGTTGTGTATATTGATGATATCATCTTTGGTATCAATGGAGAATCCATGAGTCAAAACTTTTCTTTGGTGATGCAGAAAGAATTTGAAATTTCCCTGCTTAGTGAGCTCACATATTTTCTTAGTTTACAAGTCCAACAGAGCAAAGGCAATATCTTTCTATCACAAACCAAGTACCTCAAGCAAATATCAGCGCAAATGATGAATCAGCAGCAGTACATCAACCAAGCTATAGATCCATGATTGGTAGTCTGCTCTATCTAACAGGCACCCGACCAGACATCATGCATGCAGTGGGAATAGTTGGAAGATTTTAAGAAAATCCAAAGGAAGCACACCTTCAGGCAGTTAAATGGATTTTCAAATATCTTAAAGGAACTCGAAACTATGGCTTATGGTATCCTAGAGATACAAATCTCACACTCCATGCATACACAGATGCAGATTGGGCAGGAAGTGTGGATGACAGAAAAATAACTGGTGGTGGTGCATTATTTATGGGTTCGAGATTAGTGTCTTGTTTCATAAAGAAACAAAGTTCAATTGCATTATCTACAGCTGAAGCAGAATATGTGGCTACTACATCTTGCTGTACACAACTCCTTTGGATGATGCAAACATTGCAAGACATTCAAATCACTTGTACTCCACCCATCTCCATTCCATGTGATAATACAAGTGCAATCATCATTTGAAAGAACCTGTCATGCATTCCAAGACCAAGCACATACATATCAAATATCATTTTCTTCGGGAACAAGTGCTTGAACAAAAAATATATTTGTAGTATTTTCCCTCCAAGGAATAGGTTGCTGATATATTCACCAAACCACTACCCAGAGAAACATTTGAATACCTCAGGCAGAAGCTGGGAGTAGTTGATGCATCATCTTGCTATTAACACTTATCTGTTTCAAAGAATAGTGGTTGTACGTGAGTTTCATGAAGTATATCCGCATACATATGCCGGTTTCTGTGGATACAGTCACATATATATATTGGTTTGAAGAATATCAATGGGCCAGACTCAGGATGAAAAGATTCTGATACAGGTTTGATCATTTGTTACAGGTTCAGGGGGAGCATATACTTCTAATAGTGCATTGTTGGCATTACCTTAGAATCTCTTGGTACAATTTCACAGTTATTTTTCATTTAGGTGGAATAGGTGGAGACGGAGATCATGGTTGCTGGTCTGGATGGTGATTGACAGATGCTACTAATCATAGTTGGTGATGACAATCATAGTCTTGTCTTAGATACTTTTTCTCCATGTCATGTATTTCTTTTATTATCAAGGTCATGTAATGACCTATTTTGTTTCCCCGCTTGGTTTGGAGATGGATGTATGTATGAGTCTTTGGTGATAGGAAGGTAATTTATGATGTATAGAGTCATGTTCTTTCTTGTGGAACATATTTTTGCAGACCTTGCCTATAGTGAGGGGGAGCATGGACAACACAGTAGAACATATATTTCAGCATGTACTCAGGGGGAGCATAACCCTTTTTCCCTTCATGAAAAAGGGAGCGAATGACTTGGGGTTGCCATCAAGTCCAAAGGGGTAGATTATTAGCATTATGACACACGTTTGGCACTATGGCACATGTGTTGTCCTTGAGAGAAACTCACACAACAACTCACTCAGACGACAGTTTAGGCTAACAGACTAAGAGAATAAAGGAAAAGGAGGTATACGCAGATTCCCTTTGACCAAGCCATGTATACACGCGGATTCACAGACCAAAAGGCGCGTATGCATATAAATGCACTTTCATGCACAAAAATGTGCATACAGTTTTGAAAACTGGGTTTTGGTCCTTGGTATTTGGACCTATGGTATTGGTCCACGGTATCTTGTCCGAAGTATTAAACCTAGGTATTTGGACCCAAGTATTGATTCTAAGTGGTATTGGACCATGTTATTGAGTAAGTCCCAAGAATATAAAAGGGGAAGGAGATCATTAGGTAAAGGCACTCAAGTATTGAATAATATCTAATGAAGAGAAAGATCTAGAATAATGGTGATTGAGTTATGGTGCATAGCTGGATCTGAATCAAGGAGGAACTTGAGCACTAGAAGAAGGATAAGTTCTATTAATGGATCAAGCTCTTAAGGCTTGAAGAGAAGTATCTTTGCGTGATTTTGATATTTTATATTTGGCACATGTCTTGTTCTGTAAATCTAATGATCTGGGTGTAACTGATGTCTAAATAGTTGAAAAGGGTAAATTATCTTTTACAGATCTGTACATAGGTTGAGTATAGAAAGGAGCGTATACACACTATTTTAGTAATTCAAAACAGTGTATACGTAGGTTTGCCTTAATATAGCAGTGTATGCACGCAGGTTCTTCATATTGAAGTAGCGTACGTCTCATAAAATATATTTTAGCTACTTCTATTTATTACTGCAGTGTTCTGGTTTCAGTATTGGTTTTTGGTTATTGTTTCTGTATTTTGGTTACAACATTCAGAGAAGTGATTGTTTGATTCAGTTTTTGATTGGTGTAAAGGAGATTGGTTGATGTAGAAATATTTGATGTTTGATTGATGTCATTGATGGATCCAGTCTGAAAATTAATGAAATAAGATCCCTAGAAGAAAAGAGAAGGTTGTAGCCTTCTGTAGGTCAGCACCTACGTACCAGTACATCAGCTAGTACAAGAACTAAGGGGGTTGTATCTCCCTTCCAAGAGAAGATAGAGAATGAGAGAAGGATGTAGCTTTCTGCAGGTAGAAGCCTGCGTATTGGTATAAGACTGCACCAATACAGAAATATTGTAAAAAGATGTTTCTTATTAAAAGTAGATAGAGACAAATTGCAACAAGTGGTTTTCACCCACATTGGTTTCCAGCTTATATCATGTGTTCATATGTGTGATTCCATGTACTGTTTACTACACTTGATTACTGTTTTATGGTTCTGATACACAAATCAACATCAACTAATTAAATTATAAGTCTGTAAGATATACACATTTTTCTCTAAACATAGTTGCGTATATACGCAGGTTGAATTAATAGAAGTAGCATATATCAATCTGTTTATGGAAATGAAAAATTGTTAAATTTCTAATACTGATTCACCTGCTCTCCCTCAGTTTTATTACAAATAATAACTATATGGGAACAATAGGGGCACAACAATATTAATAAGGGATACAACTACAATAGTAATGGGGGAATCACTAGTATTATAGGGACTCAACAGTGTCCGCCCATGAGGGTTGTGGCTGAAAAGAGCTTCACCAATGGAAGGAAGAACATTATGCATTAAAATGGGCGGTTTGAGTTAATAGGAATCAAAAGAAAAATAAGTCCAAACAAATCCATATCTACACTCACTAATTGTTGCAGAATAGGTTGTAGAGTAAGGCCTCTTGGATTGGCAATCCATTGGTTAACCTCGAGGATGCAGCTCACAACCATTCCTCACTAATTTCTATATAACATATCAATGTAGGTATATCTCTATCACCTAGCAACAAAGGTATCTAAGGAGCACGTCATTGATAGTGGGCTAACATTGTCCATGAGAAACCTTGTTCTTATCCTCCTACTAGTCCGTGTCTTGATAACTCATAAAAAAAAGGAGAAATTGTATAACCCTCATACCATTCCATGGTCTGATAGGGAAAGATGAAATTATAAAACCCTCTTGCCAAAAGAGAAGAAATTCACGTGACCAACGTTGGAAAAAAATCGAAATGTGAATTTATAAAACTCCATTGCGAAAATAGAAGAAATTAAAGCAACCAACGATGGTAAAAAATCAAAACTTTATAATCGTCTTGCCAAGAGCGGAGAAAAATTCACGGAAACATTTATAAGTTGAGAAAAATAATTAATATACCATTTCTAATTTATAATAATTAAAAAATGAATAACTTGAGACAATGTTTTAATTTAAAGATAAAAGGATATTTTTGTCTTAAATAAATGTTTTAAAAGCCTCCTTTCGTGTACTATTTTTTTTTTGTGCAATTTTATGTTGGATATTTTTATTATGTGAGAATAGCAATGTTTCATGATGTGGAAGGGAATCTTTCATGTGTATATATCATTTTCTCTTGAGGACTCACTGTTTTTTATCAATATGCCATTATTTTAGGATAGTATTTCTATTTGAATAGTTGGAAATATTAGTCTATTCGTCAACCTTTTAGCTCATTATCACTCACAATTCTTTATTGGAGCAAAAGCTCATAATTATTGAAAATATTCTCTTTTGCCTTTAACACCTCTTTACATTTCTATTCTTTTTCCTTAGATTGTGATCAAAACCTTGGATTGTCAAATACTTCATCATTTGTTCTCTTTCCTAATAATTTTGATCTTCATTTGAAGTTTTTTGTATCTTTTTCTTTTTTTTGGATATACGTACACACATACATACATACATACATACACACACACACACACACATAGATATATTATATATAATTATATATATATAAATATATATTAGTTCCTACCAACAAGCCATGTCCTCGAGGCTAATTTTATTTTAATCCACTAACTTTATCAAATAATTAATTAGAGGATTAATTTCAATTCTTCCTGTAGTAAAAAAAGAAAACGTTCTTGCAAAAATGTCCTTCAATTTTCAACTGGACTAGCTTCACATAATACATTGAAAGCACAAATACACTTCTCCTCATCGTCCTCCAAATGGTGCTCAGAACGATGAAACTACTTCACAACGACATCGAAAAATATATTATCTTCACTGTCACTGAAGCAAGAAGCACATATTTCTCATTCCCTTTTTCAATCCAAAATGATCATCTTCAATTTGTTTCGATGAGAATTGAAACCATGACCTCACATCATCTATAGTTTTGAACTCTTCTTCCTAAAGAAGATAGTTTCCTATTGTGAGTAGGATGATGATGGTAGGTGCGCAAGTGTCTTCCTTGTGACTCAGTAATAGAGGAAACTAGTGCCATCAAAGACAAATGGATAAGGAGATAATTAGTTGAATGAACTAACACTACAATTTAAGATACAATAGTAGTATTAAAGCAGTGCATTAATAAGATTGAGGATATCTTGGAGGACACGATTATATCCATGGAGATGATAGATGATGCACATGAGTTTCACAGTAAGTTCAGAAGAATATTGTGGAGGATATGATGTTAGAATGATTTTAGGACCATATAGGTGAATAGATCACATACTACTTGTGTGACGAGGTGCATTTGCAGCCTTACTATAGGCATTCCAAAGAGGAATTTGGATTGAGCATAAATATTACAAATGTTGACACCCATTCCTTGGGATTAGGAAAACTTATGTAAATATTCTAAATAGAAAAAAATAAAGGAATATAGAAGACGAAGAAACATTTTGAGATGAAACCCAATAGTTTCTCGCTCCTTTTATATATTCATATTCTCTTTTAATGCAAAACACAATTTGATTTAGAGTTACAAACTTGGCCTAACATGATACTAGAGAAAAAGGTCCCAATTCAACTCTCTCCTCTTGTAACACATATTCATTGACATATTACCTATAATTATTTCATTCTATATTCTATCCCTTTGCGCTCTATATAGCTATGTTCTTATTCCAAGCATCTGCCCATATTGTATATTCCATGTGAGGTCATTTGAAGTCCTGAGAAGACCATTAAATTGTGCCTCAAATTCCTACAAATTGTGACTGATTCTTTCAATTGTGTTAGCTCTCCTGCAACAATGTTGATTTTCTGCATGCAAACCCTGCATTGAGATGTGTTGGATTGGTATGCATTAGAATGTGAGTTGTTAAAAATCAACACCATTATAAAAGTGTCGTTGCATATATATTACTTTGTTCATAACCCTTGCTAACCCTAAGTATTATTTAATTTCTAAATAAGCTTACAAGTCATGTGTATGGATGGATGGATGGTTTCTTAAATGTTGTGGTGAGTCCTTTTTAATGGTTGTGAACCATGTTGTTTGGTGCATTCAATGCTCTCTATGTTGGAATTATACCCCTATAATCTACATTAATGTCCTGTTGGTTCATTGGTTCATCACCATGTGTTGGTTCACCATTGTGTGTTGTTTGGTATCATAAGTTTATTGCATTGGTGCACTACCTATGGCAGCAACATTGAACAATCCTTCATTGAATATGGTAAACCACCTAGTAAAGTGAATGGAAAAGAATTTGAATCTACTCATTATCCTGTGGCAAATTGCAACGTTGGAGTAATTGAAGGCATATTTAATCCTTCTCTTACTTCATGGGAAGATTCTTGGTCTCTTGATTCAGGAGCAACATCCTAGATGACTTTCTAAAGAGATTTCTTTGAAGAATACACTGAGAACCAATGGATAGTCTATATACTCTTAACGTTCTCCTCAATTACTAGCCGGCGAATTTGACAACTGCTTGCAATGCATTTCAAATTCAAGAGGTACTTAATAAGAATTTGTTGGATAATAATAATTGGATGTTTGATCCTTGGGAAGTATCATCCCTTGTACTTGGTTTCAATTTGGTTGCCTTCTACATTGGGTACTTAATGGTTTGGTCAATGACTATTATATGTCTTGTTTTGACAATTTATGTGTGCAATTATCAACATGGGGGCTCCCCATTCACAGGCTATACACAATCCTTAAATGTGGATATATGTAGTTTTCTACGAGTCCACCACCTCAAATTTTCTCATTAGTTTTCCCCTTCAAAAAGTTTAGAATTCTTGCATTCTTGCATTGAGTATAGATACCAGTTCAATAGGTGAACCCATCATTATAATGATCACACACATCTCATAGTACTTACACATAACTAAGCACAGTAGCTAAGCCAAATTTGAATGGTCCTCTCATACCAAATTTCTTTAGGTCCCTTTTGGACCCCATACTAGTGAGAGTCACAAAATATTGTTGTGAAAATTTCCGTTATGAACAAGAATGTGAATTATGGAATGACGGTCCATAATAAGGTTGAGAACAAATATTGTGGTCATTTAAGGCCTTAAGATAGATCCTAAGGCTTTTCTCTAGAAATTGTCAAGGTGGGAGAAGTAGTAAAAATGACACATACATTTTATTCTCCAAATATTCCACTCTAAGATATAGCTGAAAAATAATATATTGATCCAACCATAATTACTTATACTTTCCTCTCGGATAATATCTAACAACATATGAACAAATTTATTTACCTAGAGAATCTATGTAAGGGCCCTACTCACATTTCTTAGAAGAACATAATATGCCATCCTCAAAATCGTCCACCTCCTCAACTTAAAAAATAATATTAGGGGAAGGAAAAATTACATTTAATCCTAACACACCAATAGAATTTTTTCTACTTGTTTTATCAAGAAATATAATTCTATTAATGAAACAAGATTACTATATAATCAAAAAATATTAACACTCAAAATCGTTTTATGAAAAAATTCCATCACCTAAGGAGAACATATAGATGAATGAGATACTAAAGATGAGGCTCCCATAATAGGTACAACTTAACCTCCACCCATCAGTATCTCATTTGTAGGTTTTAACCCAATAAGGAAATTACCTACATACAAATTGTAAAACACAGAAAATAAAAAATGCAAGAGCATAACACATAAAACACATATAAACAAACATTTTCTCTTGGATCCCGAAATCGGGACTACCACCTTGATTTTTCATTATGTTCCTTTTAATGTTACAATACATATTTATACATGCTGAAGCATCCACTACCATGGACCAGAAACCATCGCGTCCAAAACCATGGACTGAAAACCATTGCGTACAAAACCATGTGTGAAAACCATGCAAAAAAGAATAGGTAGGTCTGCCCAACCTAATAGAGGGTCGAAAAAAAATTTCCCAGGGGCACTGCCCCACACCCCATAGAGGGGTACTACCCTGCCCGCTCAAATTCCCTACACAGGGGGCTGTTGCTGCCCCTGTGACCCCTCGATTGTGCAATCAGTGCAATGAAGGGGGGCCACTGTGCCCCCTCTAATCCCCCAGATAACTACGTGTGCTAGTCGTGGAAGGAACATAACACAACCCAACATTCTCCCACTTGTTGTTTTCTTTCGACATGGGGCCACAAGATAACTTATTTGTTTATCTAGGCCTACAATGTCCATTTTTTCTGTACACCAAGAGAACTTCTCAAAGCTCACAGTTTTTGTCAATGCATCTGTAGTATTCTTCAAAGTATCCACCTTTACCAACAACACCTTTCTGTCTTCTATCATATCCCTTACAAAGTGGTACTGAACATCAATGTCCTTTGTCTTTGAATGGTAAGAAGGGTTGTTTGCAAAGAAAAATGCACCTTGGCTATCAAAGTCTATCCTTATAGCTCCCTGTACTAACCCCATACTTGAACACAATCTCTGCAACCTAACTACTTCCTTCATTACATGAGTAGATTCCATGTATTCTGCATCTGTAGTTGATAGTGCCACTACAGATTTTTTCTTACTCATCCAACTTACAGCTCCTCCAAATAGGTTAGACACATACCCACTTTTATATCTTCTTTGATCCAGATCTCCAACGTATTCCACATCAACAAAGCCACGGATATCCTAAAGTCTGTCAAATCCTAGTCTTCCTTGGTAGTAGAAACCATAATCACTAGTGCCACGTAAATACCTAAAAACCCAGTTCATTGTTGTCCAAAGCTCCTTCCCTGGTTTTGAGATAAACCTGCTCAATACTCCCATTGCATGTGCAATGTTTGGTCTATTACAGACCATTGCATACATCAGGTGACTGACTGCACTAGCATATGGAACACGAGACATATCCTCTTCCTCTTCTTTTGTCTTGGGACACTGTTCAATAGATAACCATACACCTACAGGAATAGGAATGTTCACCAGTTTACTATATTGCACTTGGGAATAACCTTTTGATAGCAAATGAGCTTTGTATCTATCCACCTTTCCTTCTCCATTTCTCTTCTTATTGAACACCCATTTGGTTCCAATGGGTTTCCTTCTAGCGGACAACTCCACTAGGTCCAAAGCCTCATTTTTGTGCAAAGATTCAATTTCATCAACCATGGTCTCTTTCCAGAGTTTTCCATCCTCTGAATCTATTGTTTCCTTCACAATTTTGGGATCATCAACAATAATAGATAAAACAAAATTTGAACAAAAAGCAGATGGACTATACCTTTCTGGCTACCTTCTTTCTTGAACTGATCTTCTCACAACCGAAGTTTATGGCTCTTCATCTTTTGATTCCTCTTCTACTATAGAGTCTGATTCTTCCTCCTTAAGCTCAAACTCTATCTTCTCAGGTTCCTTTGGTTGGACTTCACATTTAATAACATCTTTAACCTCTCTGAACACCACATCTCAGTTGTGCACAACCTTCCTTGTTACTAGGTTCCAAAGCTTATAACCATTTAAACCATCCTTATACCCAATAAATATGCACTTTTCATATTTACTATGTAGCTTGGTTCTTTTCTCCTTTGGAACATTTACATATGCATCACATCCAAATATCCTTTGATGTGAAAGAGAGGGTTTCTTACCAGTCCATACCTCTTGTGGAGTCTTATCCTCCAACATTGATGAAGGTGATCTACTGACTAGGTAACATGCTATCTCCACCACCTCTCCCCAAAAGTCATGTCCTAACTTAATACCACTAAGCATGCTTCTTGCAATTTCCATCAACGTCTTGTTCATTCTTTGGGAAACTCTATTTTTCTCAAGTGTGTATGGAGTAGTCTTTTGTCGTGTTATACCACACTTCTTACAGAATTATTCAAATTCCTTGCAGCAAAACTCTCCACCATTATCTAACCTCAACACCTTTATCTTCTTCTCAGTTTGGTTTTCCACTAGAGCCTTAAATTCTTTAAACCTATTAAATACTTTAGATTTCTTCTTGAGGAAATATATCCATGTATTTCTTGAGAAGTCATCTATAAATGATACATAGTACACAAAATTACTCAGTGATGGAACCTTCATAGGTCCAAACACATCACTGTGCACAAGCTCTAATATTTGTTTCACCTTCTTACCACTAGAGGGGAAACTCACCCAATTTTTGTCCCCATATACACAGTTTTCACAGAAATCAAAATCTAGAGAGATATTACTCATACCTTCTACCATACCTTTACCATGAAGTATTCGAAGGCCCTTCTCTCCAATATGTCCAAGCCTTTGATGCCACAACATGGTCTTCTCTCCAGAGACCACTAAATTTTTTGCTCCACTTTCAAGAACCATAGAGTTGTTGCACCCATCAACAACAGTGCTACCTTGTAGCTTGTACAGATTTCCAATCTGAACTGCCTGCATCAATACCATTGCTCCCGAAACCATCTTGCGGCTATCTTTCTCGAACACTATTTCTACACTTGCATCATCTAGCTTGCTTACAGAAATCAGATTTCTGGCCAATGGAAGAATATGCAGAACACCCGGAAGTGTTCTAACCCTTCCACCATGCAACTTCAACTTTAATTTTCCATGACCAACAATTCTAGCCTTCCTATCATCCCCTAAGATGACATCACCACCATCGTATTTCTCATATTCGCAGAACCACTCTCTATGGGGAGTGAAGTGAAAGGATGCACTTGAGTCAATCAACCATGCCTCATGATCTGCATGTGTACTTGAAGAAGCCAAGTACACATCCCCGCCTTCATTTGAGATGGTTTTCGCCTCTGTAGAAGGAGCATCATCAGATCCCTTTCCATTATCAGGAGCTTTATATTTACAACCCCTTTTGCAGTGTCCTTCCTTTTCGCATTTCCAGCACACCACCTTTACATGTTTTCCTGGAGATTTAGATCTCTCTCTATATTTAGATCTCCACTCGATGACTTATTTTTGTTTCTGTTCTAGGACCGTCCTCATACAGACAAGGTATCACCATTCTGGCTCTCCATATTTTTTCATCTCATCTCCTCCGTCAGCAAGGATGAGACTATTTCATCAAACTGCAAGGCAGTTGCATTGCTACCTATTGCAATAACCAGACTATCCCACGAATCTGGTATAGAACACAACAAACTAATGCAAATTTGCCCTGTGGATGTGTGGGAAACAAGAAAACTTGAATGATAATGAAAGTTAAAAACATATATATGACTACATGTGGATGTGTCACTGTGAATCAAGTGCAGAGACTTAAAAAATGAAAGAAAAAATAAATATGTGAGGAGATTCATTGAAACGACGATCGCTAGTGTGAAAAAAAAGAAAATAAATGTGACACTTATGAAAGGAAAATTTCAAACTGAAACAACACTTCTACAAGCTAATACAAGTTAAAAATCCAACAATGATGAATAGAAACAAGCAAAAGAACACTCATAGAAGTGAAATGACAAAAAGCAACTGGAAAAACTGGTAAAAGAAAAAATCACCCGGAAAAGCAATGACAACTCCACCGAAGGTTCCTTTATCTCCTCAGGAATGCTAGAGATCTGAGATAAAGTGTGAAAATGAGCTGTAGAGATGTTTATTAAATCTATTTGAGAAGATCAGAGTTTATGACGTGCATGCCTAAAATCAAGGAGAAAATGACACTTGGCAGAAATTTCTAAAAATTGGGATTGTGCTACCTTCGAGAAAGTAATGATGAATCCATACTTTGTAGGGATTTATTTTTCTGTTTTTTCTTTTTTTATAAACTTTCCATGCACACTATCAGGAAATATTTTGCAATTCTAGGGAAGTGGGCAATTTTCAAGCTCAGTGCATTTCGTAGTTTTTGAGCTCAAGGAGTGGATTACGGCATTTCTGACCTTAGTGCTGGGATGAAATCCTTGACTGCATAGTTCTCAAGCTCAAGGTTGAGATTCCTCTCAAAATTTCTCAATTTTCATCATCAAGGCTAGCTTTCCCTTATGGATTCCATAGTTTCTAGAGGCAAGCCCAGAACTGTTGCAAGATCAAGTCAAAAGGCTAAGTTGTGACTCAAAAGATCAGTTAAGTATGAAAAAAGAAAACAAAAGAACAGATAAAAAGAATAGGTCTTGATAAAGTCATTAATGAATAAGTCTTGATAAAAATCATTAATACTTGACGACATTCAAAGGTAAGCTCATGTCAATAGAAAGGAAGGTTCCAAAATCAAAGCATAGGAAAAATTTTGAATGGTGGTGGTGGTAGCCACTACAAAACTTGGTGACACACTGGTAGAACTCCAGCTCTCTGTATGGGTCTTGTCTCATGTAAAAAATGTCTAACTCTTCAGGAACTATTGTTCAGTTCATATATTACCATAAATTCTGTAATTAGTTTGCATTAATGATATAGTCCCTACCATTCTCTTCATTAACGACACACTTAACCGAGCCAAGTCAGAATAAGTTGTTTTGATTGGGGATGAGGAGTATATATATGCACAAGTGAAAAGAAATTTCAAAGTCTTAATTTTCATCTCTGGTGTTGCTCCGCTGCTAGCAAGCCTCGTTGCTCCATTGCCAATGAATCTGGACAGTACACTGGCAGAGTTTCTTTCTTCACCTCTCTCCACATGAAGCCTTTCTCTTCTTTCGTATTTATTTTATTGATTTCAGTTTGTTCATAAAACTATGCATAGACACTTAATTATTTAACAAGGTGGAAGAGGGATCCCAACTTATTGAGAGCAGAAGAGGTTGTCCCTTCAAAGAATGATATTTATATATACCTATGACATACTTGTTAAGGTTTTCATCCCCTCCTTAGTATACTCAACCTAGTTGACAGGGATTAACCAAAAATAAAAGACTGATTACAGTAGGTGGTACTAGTTATTAGTTCAAGCATCATAATTCCACCATGGTTTTCTCCGAAAGGAACTTATTTTCCATCAAAGTATCATTGACTAAAGAATGAAAGAATCATTAAAAGTAAGGGAATAAATACATAACCAAGCATTAACAGTAGCACAACTTCCTCGTGGACTTGACCATGCTTGCTTTAGAAATCAAACACAATCTCATGCAGAAGTTATTCTACGATTGAAAAGAAATGAAAAGACAGAAAAAGGAGCAAGACTGATAGTAAATCAAAGAAAACAAAGCAATGAAAGAAACAAACTACTCCTACTCCTAAACTAATATAGAATAGGCCATACCTACGTAAAATTATATTTCCACTATAACCATCGATGGATCGGTTGGCCTATATAAGCGACGGAATTCATATCAAGAGATATATTAAAAAATAATGGAAAACCAAAAATATAAAGGAATACAAACCAAAACGTTCGAAATTTGAAAGTGTGCGATGAAAAATATGTAAGAAAAACACATGGTAGGAAATCTACGGATGCATTATGGTGTTTAGATACACTACGACTTGAAGATATGTAACAACAAACTTTCTAACTGTGAAAGTGGGAGAACATGAAGAAAGAAGAAAACTTGCATTTCGCAACCATGCTCGCCAGGTATGACTCCTCCAATGACTGAGTGATAGGATCATGTAATGTAGATGGAGGATGTGAAAATTATGAAAAAGATTGATTTCAATGTGTGAGGCAGAGTGATGAGGAGTCTTGAAAGATACATAATTGTTTTGATCAAAATTGGAACTGGCCTCAAGACCACGGGAAACTGACATTACCATCAACTTGAGTTGAAGTGCCTCGACAACTTGCGGAGGTTCCAAATCATCAGAAGGTAGATCATCAAAGGTAGGTGGCTTAGAAAAATCAATAGCGGAAAAAGAAGAATTGTGATTGGATGAACAAGTTAAAAGATAACGACAACCACGATCAGAAATTTCAAGATAAAAAATAGAGGGATCCTCATGGTTTGATGAATCATAAAGAGGGGAAGATGGAAAAAAAGAAATTTCACCCTCTAATTTTTTAGAATGATGAGATGATAGATTTGGGATATCTAAAAGAGAAGTCGTTTTCTCTCTGCATTCAAATGAAAAATTGACATTCCAAAATTTCTGAAAATGATGGGAAGTAATTATATCATCAAAAATTAAATTTTCGCAAGATTCAATAGGAGTGACAGAATCACAGAAAATTTTAGGATAATGAGGGAGAATTGGAGAAGGAGAAAAAAAATACTTCATTGCAGATTCTTGTTCATATGTGGACTCCCACACATGGTCATCATAAATGACATCACAAATTTTCTGCCAAACACCAACTCCATCTTGAACTTGAACCTCATGAACATCTAGAGAAACATTTGAAATGGGTGAACACAACAACTCATAATTCAGAGGACTAAAGGAACCAAAGGATGGAGGACGAGGAGATAACACTTCATCACAACCACCAGATTCACAGTCCAAGCTTGTGCTAGAATTTTGAATATGTGGGTTGGGAGAATATGGTGGTAAATCAATGGATGAATTCTTAAGTTATCCCACCTCAACCTGTGAACCAGAGTTGTTTGATTAGAAGATTTTGATAGTGTTGGACCCACCAAAATTTAGGGGATCTCCCCGATCTGAAGTTCCAACTAGACCTCACACGGTTTGGAGTAGGATTCACAACAGTGGGTGGTAATGTTATGCCTTGACCACGGAAATGTGAGGAGGAAAGTATGATAACTTTGGGTGAGAGCAAGTGTGTGACCCTATGGAGAGTTAAGTGCAATGCATGAAGGTTCCAATGCATGAAGGGAACACAAAGTGTGCCCCTTGGAAGCATGTAATAGTATGTAGCTTGAAAGAAACACACGAGCGGAATGACATCACTATCTAATATGTAGAATAGTCCACAAGTTAAAGTGATGAGTTAATCCAACAACACACATTCATCGGGATCTGTACAAAGGAAAATAAAATAGTTCATAATCATATGCGTAAGTTAAATAACATACATTTCCAATACAACAAGAATAGTTCTACTATATTAACAACATATACATGAAAGTGTGTTTTCTCTGATTTTATTATTATAAGTGAATGTTCCATCCATACATACACCATTGATGACCACGAGCCCCAATAGTGGAACATTACAGTCAAGAAAACCTGCTCCTCCAAAGAAGTATACTCGCTTTACGCTATGGAGAAGCCAAGGCTCTTCAAAATACTCCCAAGATCTTTCTAAGCATAAGCCTAGCAAAAATATTTGCTCCCAAAAGCCTCTTGCATGAGTTATAAGGTTCTATTTCTACAAGAGGGGGGTGACTCTTCAACTCCCCCTTTGTGTCCTTTGGACTACCCACATGACTCTTCATCTTCTTCACAAGATGACACATTACATTATATGGTGACTTTTAATATTCCAATATTGACTCTTGGAATTTCACTTATAACATAATTACAAATAATATTACATTTTCCACATGTACCGATATAATACAAAATAGGGTAGACACGTTCTAAAATGACACAACACTATGATTCTAGAGTTTGGGGGAAGTCCACCTCAATAACATCCACTTGCAATTTCTCAATCACATATTGGTGCCAAGTTTGGTACTGTGTGATGGTGTCCTCAAAATTCTTAACAATGTCTCGCTGGAAGCAGACTCTAGCCTTCATGGCATCTGGGTACAATTTATTAGAACCCATTTCCAACTCATTCTGAAGCATGAGAAGCATTAGTTTGACCTTGATAGGACCACCAATGAACTTCTGTATGTTGTGCGTGTTCAACTCCAAGTCTTCCCTTATGGCCTCGTGTCTTAACTATGCCAATTCATCTTCGACCTCCTACTGAACTTGGTTCTTGGGTTTAGCTTTGGTGATGGAACCAATTGATGGGATATGGTTTGTTCTCACCATGGCATCCAAAGTACCGTACAATGACACATATGGGGCTTGTGTGCTTAGAATGAATGAGGCAAGCTACTTGTTGTTATGAATGAACATTTGAACCTTCGCTTTCTCTAACTATTCTTGTGGCTTCATTTTCTTCACTAAGTCAAGAGGGGCCCCTTTGAACTGCATTGTCCACTCCTGTAAATAGGTGATGGGAGTATGTATGTTTTTGATAGTTTTAACAAACCCTTTGCTCCACTATTCTAGGAAATGCATATAGACAACTAGTTTATGCAAGGTGACAAATGCATCATAGTGCTTCTGCATGGTTTCTCCAGGTGTTGATACTTCAACCAATATCATTTTTCTCACCTATCCCAATGTAGAAACTACATTTTTCCCTATTACTTGGTGTTTTTTTGCCTGTTACTTGGTAGCCTACAAGTTCTTTTCTAGTTTCTCATTCTCGACCGTCAGATAATGCATGTTTGATCTTGCTGCTCTTGCATATGCCAAGATGAATTTGGTAATGGCAGTTGGATGCTTCCTAATGTTTGATACTATCACCCTCTCTTTAATGAATGCAAGTGACGCATGATCATCCGGAAAGTGCTTCCTACACTCTTATACAACCCTCTTCTGGAACTCATCGAACGATAGATTGTACATGTCCATGACCGAATCATCATCAAGGAGAATAACATCTCCTTACTTACTTAGGGATGACTCTGTTGCTGGAGGTGGTGGAGATTGAGGGATGTCCTATGGTGCTCTTCACATCAGGTCAACATCTTCATGTTGTGACTCTTGTTCCAACTCCATGTGTGTCACTTCAATCAATTTCTTAATATGCTGAGAAAGCTCTCATTCTTGCATCTATTCACTATTATCCTCAGTTTTTGGTTGTTCTGGTTCTTCAACCTGTATTGGCATTGTTTCCTCTATCATCTCACATTTCCTTTGTTCTTCTTCCTCCTTTTCTTCTCTTCTCACTCTCTACTCCTCAACTCCTATTCTTCCTTCAACTTCTTCTCCATCTCTTGCAGCTTAAGTTCTACTTCCTTCAACCTTTTATTTTCTCTCTTCCTCTATTCTTCTCTCTTCATTTGTTGCTCCCTCTTTTCTTCTGCTTCAAAAGCTTCCTTCATGAAGATAGGATCTTCCTTCATTTTGCAGCTTTGCTCTCCCTCTTGATTGTTAACAATATTTCTCTTTTCCTTGTCCTGCACGAGATTGATTCCTTCTACTGATGTTGTTGTTGCTTCCAGAACTACTGCTGTCTTTGTGGAAACCTTTAATGTTCTTGCTATACTGACTAACTCATTGAGTGTGGAGGCATTTTTATAGTAGTACCTCCAAGGATCCTCCTCTAGCTAGTGAAATGCTCGGATGATCCACAGAAAGTAAAGTCTCGTATAGTGGTCCTTGAAAATATTATGGGCATCATACAGATTTAAATCCTTGGTGTTGAACTCGAATTTCACTATGTCTTTAGCCTCAAATCTACATCTTTTGAGTTCTTAATATCGTATAATCTGATCCACAAAGGAAGAATGGGCCATGATGCTTTCTTCTTCCTATGTAGTGTTGTTGACAACCCTATAGTGATGTGGTATGATACTTTTTGCATGATCAGTTTGTCAGTGGTGTACCTTGGTAAGACATGCAGAGGCTTCTCTCAACCAAACACTATGATGAAGGTGCCACCTGGTGAGGCATAGAAATCTGCAATGTCTACTATTGCCTCCATTGCTTCTCGAGACATGCAAGGTGGATCTTTCTCAAATATAAGCTTGTATAGTGGGATGATAAAGTAGCTAGTTAGCCTTGCCATTACTCGTCGATAATTGTAGTCACGACAGTCTCTTTCAATGTCCATGTCTAGTTCATGCCAAGGAAATACTACTGTGTACATATTGCATCAAGTAAGTATGCATACATGCAAAACCTTGCTTGCTCATCCTTGGGTGGATTCTGAACCTTAGCTACATTTGACTTCAATTGTTGAGCCAACAGATCTGACTAGTTGAATGGCCTCCCATCACTCACCAATTGGTCCAGTAAGACTGCCCACCCTTTAGGAAAGGTTTTCATGCTCTCTTGACAATATATTATGCAAGTGAAGTTAATCAAGAACTAGTAAGCCTTCCTAAGGGACTTTGTCTTGTAAACATGGGTCAGTGTATGCTGAAACGTCGATGAATCTTTCACCCAGTGCTTGATAATGTCTCTTGTGTTCACATAACTATGGGTGGCATATAAGAGTGATTCCATGCACTTCACGAGCCCGGGCAAGCGATACATCTACTGAAAGTGTTCTAACATAAAGGTGGAAAGCTTCTTCCTGTTAGCACTGCTTAATGTCATAGTATGTTCATTGGTATGTGAGATAATCCAGCTGATGATGTCCGCACATGGGAAGGCAGTGTACCTCCATGCAACCTTGTATATCCCTGACTTCTAGATGCTAAGATAGTCCTATCGGTCCTCCAAATCTTCCTCAAAGTCCTTTACAAAAGTTTCTTTGATATTTTCCCATGTCAATGTTGTTCTCTTCTCAATAAACAACTGAGTATCTACATACAATGGTAAATCAACTGATTCCTACTCAACTGCTTCCCTAGTACTTCTCTCGGTGGTTTCCTTTGATGCATATCTCTTAGATGCCATGTTAACTATGAATTCTGCAGAGATGCTCAATAATTGCTATGCATGTGGGACATAGAGGAAACTCATGGCAATAAAATTTCAGTTTAAAAGAAAACATCTTCAAGGAAAGTTCAAGTAGCAAGTCAGGCACTAGATGTGAGGGATTGTGCAATTTTTCTTGACAGGGTTGGTTGGATGACTGGGGGAACTACGCACTACACAATCCCAATAGCTAGGGTGGAATCTTGGTGAATGGAACTGCGCAATGTGCAGTTTAGCTTGAGAAAAGGCCTGGAAGAGATTGCACATTATGCAATCTCAGTGGCAAATCTGGGAGGTTGGCTCCTGGAATTGTGCAATGCATAGTTGGATCCAACTTATGCTATGCTCTGTGAAATTCCATATCCCAATCTGGTGGCTTGAGCCTCCACATTGCGTAGTGCAAGTTGTGTGAAGTGATATCGGAGCAAGGGAAACACAGACCTGCCCAAGGGAAGTGTGAAAAACTAGCAGATATGAGGGATAATGTGAACCTAAGTGCAAAGATGACTAAGTGTAGATGCATGCATGTCAATCAAGAGCAACAATTGATTAAACGGAAGGAAAACAAAATATGTGGGGAGAGTCGTTGCAATAAGGACCAATGGTGCAAAAATAGAGAAAATGATGCGACACATGGGAAAGGAAATCTATAACTTCAAACAACACTTATACAAGTTAAAACAAGTAAGACTTCCCACCCTTCAGGAAAGGTTTTCATGCTCTCTTGACAATATATTATGCAAGTGAAGTTAATCAAGAACTAGTAAGCCTTCCTAAGGGACTTTGTCTTGTAAACATGGGTAAGTGTATGCCGAAACGTCGATGAATCTTTCACCCAGTGCTTGACAATGTGTCTTGTGTTCACATAACTATGGGTGGCATATAAGAGTGATTCCATGCACTTCATGAGCCCGGGCAAGCGATACATCTGTTGAAAGTGTTCTACCATAAAGGTGGAAATCTTCTTCTTGTTAGCACTGTTTAATGTCATAGTATGTTCATTGGTATGTGAGATAATCCAGCTGATGATGTTTGCACATGGGAAGGCGGTGTACCTCCATGCAACCTTGTATATCCCTGACTTCTAGATGCTAAGATAGTGTTATCGGTCCTCCAAATCTTCCTCAAAGTCCTTTACAAAAGTTTCTTTGATATTTTCCCATGTCAATGTTGTTCCCTTTTCAATAAACAACTAAGTATCTGCATACAATGGTAAATCAACTGATTCCTACTCAATTGCTTCCCTAGTACTTCTCTCGGTGGTTTCCTTTGATGCATATCTCTTAGATGCCATGTTAACTATGAATTCTACAGAGATGCTCAATAATTGCTATACATGTGGGACATAGAGGAAACTCATGGCAATAAAATTTCAGTTTAAAAGAAAAACATATTCAAGGAAAGTTCAAGTAGCAAGTCAGGCTCTAGATGTGAGGGATTGTGCAATTTTTCTTGACAGGGTTGGTTGGATGACTGGGGGAACTATGCACTACACAATCCCAACACCTAGGGTGGAATCTTGGTGAATGGAATTGCGCAATGTGCAGTTTAGCTTGAGAAAAGTCCTGGGAGAGACTGCACATTACACAATCTCAGTGGCAAAGCTGGGAGGTTGGCTCTTGGAATTGTGCAGTGCATAGTTGGATCCAACTTAGGCTATGCTCTGTGAAATTCCATATCCCAATCTGGTGGCTTGAGCCTCCACATTGCGTAGTGCAAGTTGTGTGAAGTGAGATCGGAGCAAGGGAAACACAAGTCTGCCCAAGGGAAGTGTGAAAAACTAGCAGATATGAGGGATAATGTGAACCTAAGTGTAGAGTTGACTAAGTGTAGATGCATGCATGTCAATCAAGTGCAACAATTGATCAAACGGAAGGAAAAAAAAATATGTGGGGAGAGTCGTTGTAGCAAGGACCAATGGTGCAAAAATAGAGAAAATCATGCGACACATGGGAAAGGAAATCTATAACTTCAAACAACACTTATACAAGTTAAAACAAGTTAAAGCGCTAACAACCATGTAGAGAAACAAGTGAAACAACATTCATAGAGGCTAAACAACAAAGAGTGACAGAAAAAATGCAAAAGATGACATAAGAAAAACTCACCTGGAAAAGCAATGATGATCACACCAAAGGCTGCTTGATCTCCTCGGGAATGTTAGAGCTCCAAGATTGAGAGTGAAAATGAGCTCTAGTAGCACCGATTAAATAGATTTGGACACATTATGGTTTATGACATGCATTCCATAAATCAAGGAAAAAACGACACTTGGCAGAAGTTTCTAAAAATAACGCAAGTGCCTACTTCGGGATACTAAAAATGTATCCCTATTTTTTAGGTATGCTTTTACCTTTTTTTTTTTTTTTTTTGGGGGGAAACTTTCCATGCACACTCCTTGAAAATATAGCGTAATTTCGGGATCTCAAAAACTTTCTGGCTCAGTGCACTGCCCAGGTTCTAAGCTCAGTGAGTGTTGCACAATTTCTGGGCTCAGTGTTGGGCCACCTCCTCATGACTGCACATTTTCTGAGCTCAAGGCTCACTAGCAATCAGGACTACGCAATTCCCAACAACAAGGCTAGTTTCCCTCAAGAATTACACAGTTTCTAGGGCAAGCCCAGAACTGCTATGGGACCAAGTCAGGATATCAACTTGTGAGTTAGAAAATCAACTAAGAAAACAAAATCCAAACTGAAAATATAAGTCTTATTCGAAGCAAGAATACCTAGATTAGTGCTAGATGAGCTGCTATGGCTAAGAAGAAAGGCTCCAAAATCAAAGCATAGGCAAAATTTTAGAGGGTGACTGTAGCCGCTACAACATTGGCGAGATATTGGTAGAACTCCATCTCTCTATATGGACCTTGTCTCATGCAAAGTGAGTCTAACTCTTCCAGAAGTATTTTTCAGTCCTTTAATTATCATAGCTTCTTCACTTAGCTTAAGTTAAAGATGTAGTCCCTCCCATTCTCTTTGTCAGGGCACACATATGAATCCAAGTCAAACTGAGTTGTTTCGATTGGGGATGAAGGGTATATAGATACACAAGTAAAAATAGATTGTCAGAGTTTTAGTTTCATCTCTAGTGTTTCTCTTCTGCCAGTAGGCCTGGAGAGTACCCTGATGGAGTCACTTCAGGAACACACAAACATTTCTCCACTACCAATGAGCCTGGATAGTACCTCGATAGAGTTACTTGCTCCACCTCGCTGCACAGGAAGACTTTCTCTTTGTTCACCCTCTATTTCACTTTTTATTTGTTTAAAGAACTCTGCAAATGCACTTATTTATTTCATGACACAAAAGAGGGATCCTGAATTAGTGAGAGAAGAATAGGTAGTCCCTTCAGAGAAGGATATTTATATATAACTTTGGCATACTTGTTAAGGTTTTCCCCCTCTCCTTACTCTACTTGACTGAATTGACAAGGGTTAATCAAAAATATCAAATCAATTAGAGTAGGCGGTACTAGTTAAGAGGGCAAGCATCGTGATTTCACCATGAATCTCTCCGAGAGGAAATCATTTTCCATCAAGGTATCATCGACTAAAAGAAATGCAAGATTCACATGAGGAGAGGGAATAGATAGATAACCAAATGTTGATAGCAGTACAAGTTTGTCTTGAACTTCACCCTGTTTGTCTAAGAAGCCAAACATGGCTTCATGCGAAATGTAACCTACAACTACAAAAGCAAACAAATAAACGAAAGAAGTGGGGTAAAGCAAAGAAAAAAAAACAAGAAAAGAAAACAACTACTCCTACTCCTATCCTAAGCAGAACATAGGCATACTCACGTAAAGTGATACTTCTAATGCAACCATCGGTGGATTGGTTGGTCCACGTAGGCGACAACATGCATTTCAAGAAGGATATGAAAGAAAACTAACAAGAAAGAAAGATAAAACAATGCAAACTAGAACGTTCGAAGCTTGAATGAACCCATAGAAAAATAAATATGGAAGGCACATGAAAGGGATTTAGGGGACGTACCATGGTCTCTATTATCACTCAGGTTGTTCCCCAAAACTTGTGAGAAAAGGGAATACGACCGAGGTAACCACTAACCAATCTCTTAGATGCAACTTCTAGCCAAATTGCATCGAGAGAGGGCTCTCTCTTTATAATTTAACTTTGTTTTTTGAAGTATTTTATGCTAGTTATGATGTGCAGGGTTTTGTTTTAAGTTTGTTTGGATGGTGATTTTAAACAGAGCTGGGATGCAAGTCTAAAACAGTTTATTCCATTGGGAAAATGGAGTCTATGAAGATGGACTACTAAGTGTGTTTCTCTTATAAAGGGCAATACTATAGAGCAAGATAATCAATTTTGGAACAACTTTAAAATCTAGAAGTTGATGGAATGTAAGCCAGTGGATGAAGGGCAGTTAAGAATTCTTCATCATGATGGCAGAGGGAAAGTGTATGAATATTATCAAGGAGCAGTAAAGAATTCCTTGGCAACTTTCAAAGTGAAAGAATCAGTGGAAACATAAGCATCTAAGAATTCCTGTTTATGCTAATTCTGAAGAAAACGTAAATAACAACAGAGATTGAACACAGAGTGTATTTAAACAAATTTTGGGCTATTATTTTTCTCTGTTACTAAGATTATGAAACATATGTGAAATTTGTAAACACAGAAAACACAAAGCACAGTTTAGAACAACTTATTGATCCATAGAAAGACACAGGAATTCTGTAGCAGAGCCCAGAACATCGAATCCACATTTAGATGGTCCAGCAGTAGTGCACTTCAATAGCCTTTGTATTAAAAAATCTCAGAGCTACAGCATGGTCCAGAGAGGAAAATCACCAACCCCGAATACATTTCTTGGGGAGGTATTTATATAAAAGAGAGTTACAAAATATCTTGTGGATAAGATATCAAGCAATAAATTCCTTCACCTACTTTGACAAGGGAATAAATGTAGAAATAAATGTAGGAGTAATTGTTGTTGTGCTTGCTGCTTTAACTGATAAGATATTTTTGACTTTTTAATACAGGAAGTCGGCTGGTAGCTGTGTCTTTACTTTGCATTCCTGCATTGTTGTCCCGACCCTTTCACTTGTGCTTGATTCTGCTTTGATGCGTCCTAGTCCTTGCTTGACCTCCTTCCTCTATTGTTTTCATCTTTATTATATCTGCCACGTGTTTTTTTATTTGACCAAATGTAGATAAAAAGAAAAATCCAAGTTACCTTGGTAAAATTTCCAACATGTTCTGCCACCATTGGTCTGTTGGCAACTAATGTCTTTGTATTTTTACTAGTGTTTTATCAGTCTCAGTATACCTGTAGAATTTGGGCTTGACTTAAAAAAGATGATTTATTTCATGTTCAATATAAAACAAATTTTCCAATTTTTCATATAAATTCTGTCCGAAGGGAGGTCCTGTGTCTTATGAAATGCTTGATGATGTTGTGATCTGATTTGTAACATATGTGTTTACCCTGTGAGCATATTGTTGATTTGTTAACAATCTTTGATTGTTGGTTAGTAAACTGGGTGACCCTTCTACTTCAAGACTGTAAACTTCTCTGTGAAGGCATTAATCTCCATCTGCATTTCTTGGCACTTCCTTTCCAAAGTCTGTACAAAATTCCTCATTGTTAGCACCTTTTTCACTGTCAAAATGGTGCCTGTTCTGTCCACGATCTCTAAAGTTGCTAACTGTTCTTTAGTATGAGTATTCAAAAAATGGACCAGTCTATTGGCCTGCTCAAGCATGTTTCCCAATGATTCCCTGGCCCTTTGAATTTCCACTTGGGCCCTTTCTATCAATTCTATTTGTTCATGGATTGTTTGAATTGATTGCCATTGCTCAATGATAGACTGGCCAATTTTGGTCCACAAAATCATTTTGATGTCTGCTAGAGGTTTATGCAAGGTGAGATCTTTTTACAATGATTTCACCTTGTTCTCCAGGGCCTTTACCTCTCTGGTTTTCTCTGCCACTGTTATCTTTGATTTGTCATAGCTTACCTCTAGTTTGGCCAATTTTTCTTTTGCCTCTTTAAGCTCTGACATTTGGGCCTCCAGCTCTTTTACTGCTTTCATTAATTCATCCATGCCCATGCTGGTATCTAGCCTTGTTGTTGCTGCTGAAGCTGGGGCACTTGCTGTTGATGTTGGGATAGTAGGAGGGACTGTTGTTGTACCTGTGGGGGGAGCAGTGGTACCTGTTGGAGCTATTTCAGGTGGCTGGGAGGTCGACTCTCCCTGCTTCTCTTTAATTGCTTTCTCCAATGCCTGCTCTCTTTCTGCCAATCTCTCATTCATCCTCATTAGTAAATTTACCATGTCCTCCTCTTCTTTTTACTGTGCAACTTCTGAAGTTTGTGGATGCACTATAATTGGCAGCTTTAATTGCCTTTTGAGGGTTGCAATTTCTTCCTCCTTCTTCTTTATTAATGCTTTGATTCCCTTTGCATCCTTAGGATTGTGCCCAAGCTCGGTGATAATTTCTTCTAAGGACTTAATCCTGTTGTCCTTAGCTAAGGAGGAAGCCTTTTCCAATTCTAATTGGGCAGAGGTATTGTGTAATGAATTTTGCAGTTTGTGAGCAAGCAATGCCTTATCTGCCAAGGTGGAGTACACCATCTCCCCAGTTTGCATATGTAATTCAATATGGTCAATTGGGTGGATATCTTTAGAGAAAACTTCCAAATTGGTTCTTATATAATCAACAGCTGATTGGGGTTGCTTTGTCTTGGGCTTGAAATCAATGAGGATCATTTTCTTTTCCTGAATATCATAAGCAGCCATTAGCCTTTGTTGATTGGTAGGTGTTGTCCTCATCAGATGATTATAAAGTTGCATCCTTACTGGATCATTTTTAGCTTTTATTTCAATGAAAGTTTTCTTGATATCTAAGCTTTGCTTGCTTTTAGGCTTGGTGGATGAAACTTCCACACTATGTTTCCTCTCTAACTCTTGCTGGAATGAGCTAGCTGAGGTGCCAGGTAATGGAGAATTTTGTTGCTCGGTCCTTTCCTAATCTCTCATGTTGCTTGTGGTATCTACCAAAAATTCCTCCTCAGAATAGGGATTCAACCTCTTCCTCTTATCTCTCGGCTGTTCTGATGGTCCACTGGTAGGGGCATCCTCTTCTCTATCTCTCTTTCTACTCTTTTCCTCATTTTGAGGAGTCTGTAGCATAGGGGCTTCTGATGCCTTGGTTTGAGCTAGGGTAGCTTGCCCTTCTCCCTGTTCTTTTGACGCGGTGGGCTGATCTGACATGGTATGTTGTTCTGTATCCATCACTTCCTTGCGCTTTGCTGCTGCTGAACTAGACTTTTGTGATGCTTGCTGTGAGCTCTTAGCAAAAGATGTATCACATCCAATGTGCTGGGGAAATTTGAAGGGTACCTGTCCAAAAGAGTCCAGTTCAAGTGTTTTTTCAAGCTCTTTCATTTCCTTTTCCAATTTCTCGTCTTCAGTTATCTCTTCAAATAATGTGCCCTCTAGCCACTCATGTTGATTAGCATACTGCTGGATTTAGGGATTGGACAATGAACATATGCTGGCAGCTTATTTTTCACTTTCCTATAACTTATGAAATGATTGGGGTCATATGGTGCCCAATAGAAACTCTGTTTTAGCTTGAGTCTTTTCCCTAAAATCTCATCAACCTCTTGCTAGGCTTCCCTTTTATTGAAGGTGAAAGGGCCTAGTTGATTTCTTATTTTAAGTTGTGCCTTTTTCTTGGCCTCACAGAAATGAATTACATCTACTTGGATGAATTGTCTGAAGTATTCCAGGGCAAAAAATTGCATTGGCACATATTTTTGCAATTTATAGGGGCACAACTCATAGCCATATATCCGGATCATAGTGTGATTCTGGTAAAAGTACTAGTCACGTATGCTATAGTTCTTGGAGAGCTGTAGGATTCTCTGCATTTCACCAAAAAGTCTATCTGGAGGACTTGTTATCAGTAAAGAGGTGGCTGGATATATGAATAGATCAATGAATTCACAATAAGTATAAGGAGAAAAGTAAACATGGTGGAAGACTGGGGTCTAGAAGATTACAGACCTTGGCTCTCCTTTGACATCTAATTTTCTGAGGGGAACTTGAAAACTATCTGACTGATAGTAGAGCAACAAATGATATATGTATGATGTGTATTTAAACACTCTTTCTCTGTCCATGCTCATGAATTTCTCATGGATCTTATCAGCTATGAAGGTTGCATAATCATACCTAACAGCAGGGGGCTGTCTTGGAGAAAAGATGGATAAGAGGACCAATATGGTTTCATCTACATACTCACTGGTTTTGAATCCCAGGATGTAGGCTATCATGTCAATAATAAACTTTTCTGCTTCATTAAACCAAGTGTCCAGGTATGGAGGAGGTTCTTGAGGTTGACAATTGGGTTTCATAAATATTTTGCCTATTCTGGTTATCTCTGAACTTGGCAATTTGGCACCTTGGTCAAGCAGAAATCCCAAGGAAAGAGGAGTCAATGGCCCAGTTGGCCTGACATGCAGCATCTCATTTATTGATTCAGGGGTGATATAAAATAGAACTGTCCCAGAAGGAGACATCACTGCCCTTTGAGTGGGCTCATAGTTGGCATGTCATTGGTGAATGAGGTCAGGAAAAACATTTACACAAGGAAGGTAGTACATGGGCATATTGGACTCCCAAATCCCAAAGATGTCAACTTTGTTTCTGTGGTTGTTCCTGATCTCACAGAAGGCTTGGAGATGAGATTTGTTACCCATTATGTCATTAATCTGGAAATCCTTGTCAGCTAGGGGTAACCATTCCAGTTCTTTATGTAGAGCATTGGGAGGGGCCACATTGAGGGCTATTGGAGTAGGGGATTCCATCTTTATAACTTCTCTGGTGTTTTTAATTGAAGTGTGGGTCTTTACAGCAGCAGTGGGAAAAATAGCAGCCCTGGGGCTTTTTTCAGAGGATATGCAAACTAGAGTGCTTTGTTTTGACTTTGGTGGGCAGAATTTGAAGCAGAGAATAAAGCTTGGAGGGTTTGTTCAGCAAGGAATGAGTAGCAATAGTTTCAGGGCCTTTCCTTTAGCAATTGCAGATTAGAAAGACCTAGAGCTTGGCTTAAATGGGAGAGATTTTCAGAGGGCAAGGGAATTGGTAGGTTTTTAGAAAGATTTGGGGAAAATAGTAGTTTCAGTGGGCAATTTTGCAGAGGGAAGTCAAAACAGGGAGCTTGGGAGCAAGGCTCAGGTGAATACCTATTTTTTCTCGGCTTACTGGGTGAATTGTATAGACAAGTACGCAATGTGCAAGTTTTTTTATGAAAAAGTGGTCCTAGTGTATTTATGTGCAAGAAGCAGGGTGAATTTTAACAAGTTTCTAGGTTTCCTGGACAATTCTACAGCGAAAATTCGAAATTCAGAGGGTTTTTAGCAGGATTATGTTTTAAACCTGTTCTCACAATGCACTGGAGTTACTTGTTGGTTGGGAGATGACTTGCAGAGTGGGGCACCAAGCTATGGTGGTCGAGGTGACAGACTGAAGGTTTGCTGATGATTTCATCATCATATGCATGCACAAGTTCAGTAAAATAATGCAATAACAATGGTAAAAAACAATCACTTTCATGGGATTTTTTACCATTATTCGGCTTTATGGGCTTTTTGGCGTTTTTTGTGATGACGTCATCATGACGCAGATTTTTTGTCGTGTAGCCGGGTATGGAGGGTGACATGGCAGATGATTTGGCACTGAGGTGGCAACAGTGACATGGGGCTGACCTTGATATGACGTCAACGGCAGGGAGTGAGGGCGGTAAGTGGTATTATCACACCGCTTTTCGGGTAGCGGTGGTATTGAGCGGGGGGGTCGTGATACATCCGGGTGGGCAATGCATGTCCCCTGTACGGCAGAGAAACAACCATTTTCCTTGAACATAAATTTCAGGCATTAGGGGCATCGCGATACAGTTCTGCATCGTTGGATCTGAGAGCCCCGATCCAACGGTCGACGGTGAATGGCAAACAACGGGGGCACGACATGAGGACCCCCCTTAATATATTGGCATTGTATAATGTTTTTGCGGGGTTTTTAGTGTATTTCAGCTCTGGACCATGGTAGATTGTTTATTCATATAACCAAAGGTTAAATGAAACCCAATGTTTGTATGTGCGCTAAGCATTATTATAAGGTTCCAGACGAACCTATAATTCTCGAAAGTCTTTATTATATGGCTATATTGCCAAGGGTCGGGATATTAGTTTTTTAGGGATTTTTTATGTATTTTATACAATAGGGGGAGGGAAAATGTTATATAGGAGCTATATAATAGAGTTAGGAGGTTAATATGAATATGTGGAATGGATATGTATGGACAAAGGCTAAGTTTATAGAGTGAAAACTTAGGCATGGGGGAATGAAAGGATACCAAGTTACGAAGTTTGGGAAACTTGGCAAAATGGAATAAAAACATTTTACACAAGAAATGTGGCTTGTTTTGCCTAGGTGAAAACACAGTTTCACTTAGTTTTTTCTATGAAATGAAGTGGACTAAGGGCAATGAGCAGATCTCATTTTCTTTGGGGGGGATGTTAGTAAGTGTTTCTTGGAAAAATGGGGAGGGAAATTAGTCATGCTCCATTTGTTTTGTGACCACCTTTCCATGGCACGTTATGATTTTTATGAGATGAAGCTTGTTCCAAAGGACCAAATTGCTCATAAGCATGTTTCTACAACATCAAAATTGCCTACCCAGCCTAGTACACCTAACATTTTTTCTTCATTTTCATTGGGTGCATTTGAACTAGCAAACCTTGATTCTTCTCTTTTTTTTAGCTGCCCTCCTATCTAAGTGATACCCTTATCTCTTCCAAGGGTTCAGATTAAGCTGTTGAGACCCTTTGCTTCTCTACCTAACTACTTGTCTGCCAAGCTTGAACTATTTCTACAGACCTTTATTCTCTATTCTAAGACAAGTAAATTCAAACATGATCTAGCCAGGATTGAACTGTCTAGCTATTCATCAACTGTGGCAAGAGTCAACATTTTGTACATAGTGAAATTCTACAAAATATGGAACCTTTGCAGCATTGAAAGGATGAACATATTTGGCACTTCTCAAGTCAATCATGAAAAATGAAACCTATTGGTATAGGAAGCTAACAGTGGCTCCACTTGGGGATGGCTTTTCCTAGTGAAAAGTCAAGAACAACAGGTCAGATGGCCTTATATTCAGTTCTTGCTGTATTCTGAAATTTCTCCTTTGCTGTTTACAAAATGGTTCCTCTGCAATGTCTGTATTTCTCATGAACTCATTCCAATAATTGCAGCTCTGTTTTGGGTAGTCTATTTGAATATTTCTCATCATTTTCACAGCTCCCAAGTCTGCTTCTTTAGCTTCTTCTGATAGGCTTAAAATGCAATACCCAAAGGTGGCACAATTCCTTGCCTTTTCCTCAAAATTTGTTGTAACCTATTCCCTTATCTGCGGTTAATTAATTTTATTTTGATCAAAATAACATAACAAAACAAAAGAGGGATAATCTAGGCAAAAGGATTTCCAAGTAACTTTGAACTACAATATACTGTCTCAGTAGCCAAGGACTTAACATACATGCAGGCAATCTCCCCAGATGTTGTTTTCGGTGTATCACAGTATACAAGGTGGCCGACTCGGTTACCTATGGATGGATAGCAACCTAATGTAGTCCTCCCAAATATACCCGAAAGTACATGGAGGCCCAATCCATGTTAGCGTTATCTAATGTGAAACCGCAAAGTGAGAGCATTCCTTTATACTTTTCGTACTATAAGTCTACCCTATATACCCGAAGGTACATGGATGAGCTATGATATATTTACATATGTGGAATGAGGTATCACACTCGGAATGTATCATAGACAACTAACAACAGCTGCTAGCTAGAACATGTCTCTAGCCTAGAACCTCTAAACGTTATTTGTTAGGTGACAATGCTCCATTAGGTTAATTGAGATAACTTTTAAGTTGATCTTGATTAAGAGTTTTTCTTTTAGGTTCACCGTGTGATGTCTTTGAAATTCCTAGAATGCAACTATGATGAGAAACATTCTTTTCATTTGATTTTGAACAATGAAAACCTTAACTACAAGCGATAGAGCAATCAGAATGTTTAATCAAAGAAAAAAGAGAATATTTAATGCAATTTCCCTATACTATTCCTACAAGCACACACAAACCTCTAATTGCATAATGTAAGTTTTTCTTTTCAATTCCCTTAATGTTTAGATGAACAAAAGGAAACTAACACACATACAATCAATCAATCTTTTTGCAAGAAACAAAGACTTTACAACAATTCCTCTCTAAAAGAAATGAAGACTTTACGACACTTCCTTTTTAGAAAAGATTAATCAACTATATGCTAAATTTGACAATGAATTGATAATGATAAAGAAATCATTTAAGAAACATTAAACAATCAAGGCCAAAGTAGGGCTAAGAGGAAAAATACAACTTGATTTCAGAACCACAAGAATCATTGATCTTTCAACAAACAACAAGAGAAGAAACTTTGGAAAAATCAAACCAAAGGTGGGTTTTTTAGCGTAAGTGGAATCAGCGCAGGCCAAGTGTCATAAATCTTCATTCTTTGCCTCGGCTAGAGCATGTGAAAAGGAGACAGTGTGTTGCAATGCAATGTCTCTAAGGCAGGGGCTGCTCTACAACGCACTCTGTCTTGACCAACACTGCACTAGTGCCAGAGAGTCAATTCAAGAGACATTCGAGCACAATTTTTTTTACTAAAACACTTCAAAAAGACTAAAATAAGATCAATAAAGTCAAGTAAAGTCTACTAGGGTGTAATATGATGAGGGTAAGCCACCAAGAATGATAGTCGTTCCCTAGGTGACTACACCTAGAACAATAGAAAGAAAGTAGTTTAACCTTTTCTTATAGAAGATAGATGAGATGGAGGAACTTACTTGTAGTCTTTCACTTCCTAAATCTCTTTTGAATCACTCCCATCACTCCACTTGAACTAAATCTCATCAAAAGATACATGCATCAAGAGAAACAGAAACAAGAAATAATCAAATCATACATAATCTATCTACTATAAAACAATGGAATCGACGACATTGAAACACATAATCATCATAGATATGAACAATCATATGAGAAAAGGAATAAACTCTTTCTTAATGTAGAAGGAAGAGTATCACCCAATATAGTTTGATCCTGTGCCACTCCTCCAGCTTCAGTTCAACCCTTGCCACATCAAAAGCACACAACTCCAGTAGCATAACAATGCTTAACATAAACTCAATCCTTAAACCAACAGAATTTCCTTAGAAACTTCAGATGCTAGCCCCCTGACCACTATGATGAGTGCTCAATTTATAGGAAATGGAGGTGGTTTTGTCATAAATGAGGGTATTGAATGGCCTTCCAAACTTGGAGTTAGTTTCCATGGAGTAAGGGATGAGAGGATAGAAGGTTAATGGATCCTTATCCTATCCAATTTCGAGCTCATAGGAGTAGATAAGAGATGGGAACCTTCTAGAATCATTTAGAATGAAGGAATATTCCCAATACCCTATGCAAATTTCACTCAATCTCACCCAGTGCAGGCTAAAGAGCCTAAGTGCACTATAGTGTAGGCCACAATGGGCCTGCCTACTCTGCAACGCACTGTCTCAAGGCTTGGGCTGTGCTAGTGTCCCAAGGAGGAATTTCAAGAAGGCTTCAAGCCATGAAACTTTCATAGAATGAGGCATTCAATGAGTTGAATTCTCTACGGCATGTAATAACTTAATTAGGGTTTGATGAGCCCTAAAAGTACTGATCTGAATGCCTGGAGTGATGTGCCCAAATAGACCTATAACACTCATCCTGAAAAGGTAGGTCTCAACCCTACATAAATGGTTTAAGGTTGACCACCAACCAAAGACATGATTAGGGGTATCTTTGTCTCTGGCTACAACTCTGAGTCTGGTATGGGAGGTTGTGGCTTAGGCTCACTTGATTTGGCTTTGAAGCTTGTATATGACCATCACTCCCCTCCTGTCAGATATAAGGTGAGAATACGGTGCAAGTGTTCAATACTCTAGAACAAGTTCTAACATATGACTGAAATATATTCTTGGTTGTTGAAGCCCATTGCCAAGAAGTGATCTATCCAAGATGAAACTGTGTTCTTGGAGGAGGCTTGTTTTTGAAGAATTTGTTTGAAGAATTAGTGGTTTCATGAAAATGCTCACATGGATGAAGATAAAAGAAATTATCTTTCATATGGCCAACTTGGTCACAATGTCAGCATTTAACAATTTGTTGTGGCTACTGTGGAAGAGGACCAAAACCTAGAACAACTAAAGATGAACTGTCATAAAAAAATCCAACAATATGAAATTGGGTGGGCTTTTAGTAATCTGGAATATGAAAGGACACGTCCTTGTCATATCCAAGAACAGTTATGTGCTTGTTATGGACAAGCTCTTCCCAAGGTTTGATGATGGGCGTGGGAAGCATATGCTGAATTTATTCTTTTGCATGCAACTTTTCTCTTGAGATGGGTACTGCATCTGAATCAATCTTAATCTCATGATTACATTATGGCAGCTGATGGGAGTCTGTCTCAATTTTATGAACAGAAACAAGTTTAGAATGACAAATCTTCTATTTTAATTCTTCTCACTGAAGCTAAGATTCTAGTTGCAAAAAATCAATCTTTTCATGTGCATTTTGAAGACAGATTTGAATATAAAAAATAGTGGTTTTGTTGATTTTGACTGTGTGATCAATAGAACATAATATCAAAGTTTTCAAGAACTCCAATATTGTATTATGGTCATTTTCATTGAATATATCATGTGAATCTCTCAAATTAAATGGTTAAAGTGGTTGCAATGAAAACACAGATACCTTATTGGACAAAATGCTTAGAGATCATTTTTCACAATGGCCAAAATACACTCAAAACTAGCAATATTACTAGCAATCAGTCTGAAACTTGCCACAATTTGTGGTACTATCAAATGTATTAAGTGCATCAAAACCAAGCCAATCTCGTTGCATCTTACAATTAATATCTTAGACTCCAATCTAGAATACCAAATTTAATAAACTATGAACACTCCATAATCATACAACTTGACTACGTGATTGTGCTTTCTTTTGCAAATTGCCTATACAGATCATGAGATCAAACCTGTGACTAAGGAGGATTTCCAAAAAGTGTCGACGATAGAACTCAAAACCAACACTTCATATTCCACCCTCTTACACCAATATGACCAAAAATCATGGAAAGGAAAATGGCATTTAGCCTTTATCTTTCTAACTGTTGTTTCTGACCAAAAGCACCATCAAAATCCAAACCATAGAGTAAGCATAACCCAAATACCTGATCGCTGCCAAATGCCTAATCACTTGTTCGCATAAATCCCACTTCAACCTCAAGAAAATGTTCATTACAACAACTCATTCCAAAAAAAACCCTACTTCTCAAACAAAGCAAAGTGATACCACAAAGACACACTCCAGTTGCTCCGCTTCTACACTCATCAACTGAAACTAGACCCAGGGACCCTCATACTAAGCAATGACAAAAAAAAGTATTACAGGAATTGACTTTTGATTGAGTATTTCAAAGAGACAATCCAAACAGAAAAATCAAAACACATAACCAACTCATTCGGAAGCCTCTTCTGCCCATTTTTTAAGCTCCCTTGATAGCATCCTCTACACACCTAAATCTCCTTGCACGTAGAGAAATGTGAGAAATTTATAAAGTGGGTCTTGTTGTTGTTACAATGACACATGTACATTCTACAGTGACTCACTTAGTATTTGTATTTTGTTTTATAGGATAGGTAGCAGTAGCACACTCATTCACTTGGCTTTAGTCATAAATAGTTGGTGTCTCATCATTTGCAATTTTCCCCTTTCTCCTCATGGTTGACATCAATTTTTCTCTTCCCAAATTAGATTTTTCGGTGAAAGTGTGATCATGGAGTGTATAAGTTCCTCCACTATGGAAAAGTCACAAGTGACTTGCCAACACCAAAACTAGTAGTGGGTCTTATTCAAACCAATAGTATCAAAAAAGTAAAACTTTACAACGTAAATGAGACAGTTCTTAAATAATTTGCAAACACTGTTATAGAATTGATTGTTTGAATTGGGAATGAATACATTGGTAACATCATAGATCCAACTAAGGTCATTGAATGGGTAAATGAAAACATTAAGGCCTACTTACCAGCCATAAAGATCATAGGCATAACAGTAGGGAATGAGGTTTACATGGGAATTGATTTTTATACACTATCTAGGGTTACCCACTATGGTTAGCTCAAAGTTCTTGAATGAAGAGAAAAATGAAAGCATAACTCACTTCAGAGCGTGCACTCAATGGCAAGATGTGAGGGTACTGAGCTCCGAAATTTCACCACTATAGATCATTTCCCTGATAATAAGGCCCTAAATGAAAGCACCACATGACCACAAGTTAGAGTAAAAGGGAAAACATAATTGTGTCAACTTCTTCCTTCTTGTAAATTATAAAAACACTTGTTGTGAATGTGACACCAAAGACCACCACAACAACTATTCTAGCCTTACCACTTATACTCATTCTGCTGGAATATTTGGAGTGTCAAATCACCAGAGTCAGGGCTCTTACATGGTGCCAGAACTGAGGGAGGAGAAGGAGGATACCATGTTAAAAACACATCTGATGAGATAATTGTCCAAGTAATAATAGTGGGAGGTAATATGGATACATTTGATTAAGAATAACTAAATTCGTTGCAGAGATGTTTCTGAATATTTTCAACACTATACGTAGTCTATTGGGGCAATAGAAATATCATAGGAGTTACATTGGAGTTATAGTTAGGGAAGAAATGGGGTATTGAATGTCACACATATTAGGGATGGTAAGTTTGAGTAGGAAGGAGTGTTTCTACTCTCTTTGATGCCGCAAAGAAAACCAACAGAGGGTACCCAATTATAATCAAGCTCAGAACACTTTTGTAAGCAAAATGTATGGAGAGAGACCAACTCAACAAACTGACAAAGGGTATAGAATGTCAGATATGAGTGACAAAGGGCTAGTTTTGACCAACCAGCTCTGATACCATGTTAAACACAACCATGGCGAAGATAAAAATATGAAGGATAAGCATTGAATGCATATATTATTCACATGATATAGATTTATAATACATTGGAGTGAATCTTAGATTCATATTGCAAGGTCTCTTGGAATCCATTTGGCTGTTCAACTTCCTCACCATAACCCTTAGCAGATTAGGTCTCCAACAAAAAATGATTATTAAAAAAACTGAGAGTTTGGTCTATTTACCCTTACAGTGTAATTTATTATCTAACATGTAAGAAAAAAACCAATAGAGATATCTAAAGTGGTAAAAAATCTATGATGAGTCATGCAACCTTGGAAGAATCTGATAAGGCCCCTCACAATTGGCTCCTTCTTGCTGTGAGGTGAGATTCCTAGATTTAGAGGTAGGTTGACGTGGTATTCAATCTATTTCAAACATTTATGCAAAGTTATTAAGAATAACTACAAGTCATGCAGCATGAGGATGAATTCCTCATTGGCTTCATTTTTGTCCAATAAGATAATTTCTACAAGAATTTTTCAATTCCAGTAAATGTCCATGGTGTGCATATATTGAGTGAGCCTATCTTTGGTGTGACTTGTGTTGAGCAAATAGTCCACAACCCCTCCTTTGCCCTTGGAATTAATCAGATAACCACTCTATCTTGAAATGTATTGTTCTTCTTTGACAATTTCATCGTGTATATTCTAGGGAATTTGGGTCTAATACAAGTGTGCTGACGATTCTAATCATTGTTGGGAAAGTGAACCTCCATGGCTTTTGTACGAACCCACCCATATCATATTTTTAACTCTTTGTCTTGTTGAAATATGTAACTAGGTTCGGTCTTCATAATGGCATATGTAGTTGTGATTTTATGTATTTAATGAAAAGAGAAAAATTAAGTTTATTATTTGTGTTCTTAAGGCATGGGTTTCATGCTCAAGGGAAATTTATTTTTAGATTAAGCACCTAGTGAGTGCTTCTAGGTTTTTCATAAAGTCATTTGAGTCATTGTAATGTATTGAAGACCCATTTGGGCATGTTACATATTGTAAAGAAAAATTTATTGAGTCAAAATAGAGTCAAAAGACCCTCCAAGACCTCGTCATGACACAAATATCAAGTTAGCCTACATGAAGGGACATGTTGGACTCAAGATATAAATTTGTACCCATCAAAATCCTATAAATAAGAAGGAATTTGACGTCATTTCCACTTTGTCTCAAGCAATTTTGATCTCCTCAAGATAGAAGCTAGAAAAGGACGAAGAAGAAGAAGAAGATCAAGATCGAGTTTTTTGGGACTCTCTCTCTCTCTCTCTCTCTCTCTCTAGTTAGGGTTTCTACAATTTCTGGGCTAGATGAAATTATGAAGCTGCATCAAAGTTGTGAAGCTGCAAGGTCGAAGCTATGAAGCTACAAGGTAGAAGTTGTGAAGCTGTAAGATCGAAGTTGTGAAGCTGCAAGTTTGAAGTTGTGAAGCTGCAAGGTTGAAGTTGTGAAGTTGCAAGGTTGAAGTTGTCAAACTACAATGTCAAAGTTGTGAAGTTGCCTCTAGATCGAACCTGTGAAGCTGCTAGGTTGAAGCTATTGTAGTTTCATCAAGGTCAAAGCTATGAAGCTGCAAGGTCGAAGTTGTTGAAGTTGTTAGGTCAAGGTTGCATAAATTCTTAGTGGGGTCAATATTGGCAGAGAGGTTGTCAAAAGGTCAAAGTTTGTTGCTGGAACATGTGTAAGGATATCTCATTAAGAAGGAAGGATGACTTGGACTTGGAGGTCTTGGTCTTGGTCAAGGGTCAAGGGTCAAGCAAGCAAGCTCAAGCATTTTCTACCATGTCTAGAAGAAAAGGGAAGTTTGAGAAGCTTGATCTTTAGAAAAAGAAGAAGAACACGTCGATGGTTCAATTCTATGGTTTTCAAGAATATGAGCACTATAAGAGGGATTTTCCAAAGCCTAAGAAGGAAAAAAAAAAGAGGAAGAGACAAAACCCATGTCACTGAAGAAGTGTAAGAAGCTAAAAAGAAGAAATCCAAGAAGGAAGAAGTAAAAGATCTCTACTATGATTTAGATAGTCTTCCTCTCCTAGTTATTTTCAAGTTTTTGTTTCAAGATTTCTATTGTAAAGTATAACTATCATGGTAGGAATCATTAGAAGCATGATAGGATGCATCATGTTAGGATATGGAATCATAGAAGAATACAATTGAAAGCAAGAGCTTGTGGCATCATCATAAAGAAGCATGAAAGATAACTAAAACATAAGTCTATGGATATCACTTATAGAAGGATGCAGCTCTTGGTAACCTCATTAGAAGCATATGTAGTACTTAAGGGGAAAATAAATTCATCTAGTATAGAGCTCATCATACATCATTCAAAAAGGAGAATTTGCAGGATGAGGATGATCAAGATCTTCATTGGAATATTCATTGGAAGGTTCACCTACTGGAAGAAGAAAGTATCTCACTAAGAATTCCACCTTGTATGGGATTCATGGAATGATGGTATGATGTCAAAAGAAGTGAAGCAAGTCAAGGTGATTGAATTTATTTCAATCAAGGAAGTTGTTGAAGGAAGCCTAGGTGACCAAAAGGAAGAGATGAGGTATGTATGCATGTATTTGATTGATTCATGTCATATAGTTGTAGATAGCATGGATAAATGCTCTACCTCGTGAGCATGATCAAGAGAAAGAGATTTCCTCCTTTGGAAGATGCCTAAAGGCATGGTTCACATATTGACTAGATGAAATCAACTTAATAAGTCCTCACATGGAATATGAGGTGGTTGATAAAAATAAAGGAACTATGAATGAAAGCTCCTGAGAAGCAATATGTGAAGAAAGTAAGGAGATATCATGAAAGATGCAATTGTTGTCAGATAGAAAAGGAAATCAACCTTTGATAACTAGAATAATTGACCATGACATCGCCATGAAAATGGTATAAAGACTTCAAAGAAGTATGGAAAGGAAGATGACCCTTGACATTTAATACCTTTTTGGAGATGTATCAATATGAATGCAGGATGTTGATACAACAAACATATATCATGATGTAAGACCATCACAAAGGTAATTTGATGTTCATTTTTTATTTTTGAACAATATTTGGATGGGCTAATGCAAGGCTACAAAAGGAAGAGTTGTAGATGTCATCTACAAATGATACTCATGTGGTGGGATGATAATATACTAAAACAAACATGATGTGGAGAAGGTAGTTGTATGAAAGAAAGCCAGATATGGATTAGTGAAACACTTTCCGATGAAATAAAGGATGACATAACTGACATGATTCATGAATGAAAGTGATGGATGGATGATTCCCTACGAAGAAGTCCCAAAATATGTAGGCTCCATAACGAAGAAAAAATTCATGACATCAAAAGAGGGAGTCCTAAAAGCAGCTGGTTGTCCCATGCTCTCCACCTAGAAAGTTGTTGGAAGAGAGTCCCTGGTTAAGGGGAGGCTTGGTCAAGTCCTGGTTAAGAGGGAGCTTGGGTACATTCCTTTTATAGTAATGGGTGCATTGCTTCATTAGAATGGGTATATCCTCCCTGGTTGATATGGAGAGGTAGACACATCATTCTTGTCTTAACTTGGGAAGAAATAATGGGGGATTGGGTAAGCTTCTGGCATTTCATACTCTTTGAGGATATGGTAAGGAATCCAAGATAAGAATAGTCATAGAGGACCAATATTCTTTGAGGACTAGGAATCTAAGGTAAGAATAAGCCTGATGGAACATACTCAGAAAGAACTTGGGTGTGTTATGAGAGAGACAATGATGAGGGTGTCTATAAATCATTGGTCTCATCAGCATTATGCTATGATCTTGTGGAGAGATAGAGTTGTTAGTCAAGGCCTTGCTATGTAACAATGCTCGATAATATGATGCTATACATATGGGTTAAAAATCTGACTCTTCTTATGAGAATTATTTAGATTGCGAATGTTTAAGTACCTTATATGGATTATGAATACCTCCTTAATTAAGAGGGAGCGTTGAAATATGTAACTAGGTTCGGTTTTCATAATGGCATATGTAAGCGTAATTTTATGTATTTAATGAAAAGATAAAAAATTAATTTATTATTTTCGTTCTTGAGGCATGGGTTTCATGCTCAACGGAAATTTATTTTTAGGTCAAGCACCTATTGAGTTCTTCTAGGCTTTTCATGAAGCCAGTTGAGTCATTTTCAGGTATTGAAGACCCATTTAGGCATGTTACATATTGTAAAGAAAAATTTATTGAGTCAAAATAGAATCAAAAGACCCTCCAAGGCCTCGTCATGACACAAAGATCAAGTTGGCCTACATGAAGGGACAACTTGGCCTAAAGATAGAAATTTGTACCCCTCACAAGCCTATAAATAAGAAGGAATTCGACCTCATTTGCACTCTCTCAAGCATGTTCGATATTTTCAAGATAGAAGTTGGAAAATGACGACGAAGAAGAAGAAGATCAAGATCGAAGTTTTTGGGCCTCTCTCTCTCTCTCTTTCATTAGGGTTTCTACAATTTTTGGGCTAGACGAAATTCTGAAGTTGTATTGAAGTTGCAAGGTCGAAGTTGTGAAGCTACAAGGTCGAAGTTGTGAAGCTACAAGGTCGAAGTTGTGAAGTTGAAAGGTCAAAGTTGTGAAGCTGCATCAAGGTCGAGGTTGTGAAGTTGCTAGGTCAAAGTTGCTAAAGCTGCTAGGTTGAAGTTGCAGAAATTGTTGTTGGGATCGAAGTTATTGGAGAAGTTGCTGGAAGGTCGAAGTTTGTTGCTAGAAGTTGTTTAAAGAAAGCTCATCAAGAAGGAAGGATGACTTGGTCTTAGACGGTCTTAGTAAAGGTCATAGGTCTTGGAATTCATCAATTGAAGTTTTATAAGAAGAGAAGGATTCTAGTGGGTTTTCCTCTCGGTTCGTGAGGTTTTGGACTTGGTTGATCACCTATATATTGTGTCATATTGTCTCACTTTTCTCTATGATTTGGTACCTATTTGATGATAGAGAACACTAATAATAATAAAGGAAAGAAGAAGTTAATCAAGTAAAGTAAAAAATACATCACAAGCAGATATCAAAGTAAGAGAAATCATCTACACTTGTTGGCCCCTATATTTCTCAACATGTCTAGGTATTGTTAACAACAGTGTGGGAAGGAAAACGTTCCTAGGGAGATAGTAATTTTTTCTAGTGATGGAAAGGGAAATGGGTGCACTAGATCAAGGGGAAGGAAGGGTGAAGAGAAGTTCAAGCCATAAGAGCATCTAGAAAAACAAGAGTAAGTAAATAAATATGCAAAGGGATAACATTGCTACAAGAGAGAAAAGACAATATAGGAGGAATAACCTAGAGACTATCAATTGGATAAGGCCAAGTAAGGAGCACCAAAAGAATAAACCAATAGATAATGGCGGTAATAAAGAAAATAATTCCTAGAGGTGATCTAGATGGATATTGATGGCCACTCGCCTATTCCACTTGGACCCCCAACACTCTCTTTCAGTATTTCGCTTTCCTTAATTGTAGTACAGTTCACTATTTTTGGAAGTTTTCGGGTCGTGAACTTCCGGAGCCGTTTTGAGGCCCTAAATGACGTTTTTAGGGAAAACGGAGAGACCACAAACATCCGAAATTGGTCTTCTTATTTCTTTTTTGGCCTTCTCTTTGAGATCTTTGAGACAAGGTATTATGATAGCCAAATGAAGATCGTATGCCAAAGTTACAACCCCAGGAATTTGAAGTACCAATTTACCCAAACAAGGCCCAGAGTTTTGGCGCTTCATCTCCTAGGGTTATGTTTTTGGTTGTTTATGGATTTTCATTGTTTCTCAATAATAAATAGGTCTTTGAGCCTAACTATAACACAGTTCAAACGCATGTAGCCGCCACATCTCTTCTCAGAGATAAGCTACCATCACCCAAGCTATCTTATTTCCATTATGTTTGTAAGCATAGTTCAATATTTTTCTATTAATGAAATGAAGTGTTTTTCTCTTGCATCTCTGTGTTTATGATTATATCTATAATTTTTTGCGTTCCTGTTTAAATTTGGATCACTGGTCTCAGAGTGGTTTGCTCTTTCTCTGTTTTTCTTTTCATGTCGCCAACAAGGTTAGGATATAAGGAGTTAAGGCTCGATCTCGTTGAACCTTTGCAAGATCAGCCTCGCAAATCCCGATGGCCTCCCATGGTGGATGAAAATAAAGACGAGGGGGCAGGAGATCCTCTCAAAATATTGCTCAAAGAAGCCCTCGAGCGACAAAGAATCGCGATGATGGACAACTTTGACCGTATCCTTCAGCAGCTACCTAGGGGTGACACATCTACTTCCAGCATCCACTCTGGAAGCACCACAACCTTTATGGTTCAAGTTAATTTTGACATTCACATATTTGAGGGTTAGATAGATGCGGATACCATACATAAATGGTTAAATCTGCTAGAAGGATATTTTTTTGTTCATAATTTTTCCATCTAGGAAAAGATCACTTTTGCACTTCTCAAAGTCGCCCCCCACATCAAGGACTAGTGGGAAACCTACTATGAGCAGAAGGATGAAAGTACGAACTCACTATTTTTCAGCCACATGCACTTGGAATTCATTCTGGGATGCCATCAAGGAGAAATATTACCCTATCGGAAGGGAAGGTACCAAGACGTGCCCGAGTTTACCAATATTTTTCATACCCTTCGCACAAAGTTGGGTATTAAGGATTCAGAGCAGTATTTTGTACTCAAATACCACGGTTGCCTACACAGGTACATCCAAGATGATGTGGAGTTGCTAGACATCTCCTCACTTGGCACGACATACTGATATGCTATCAAGATCGAGCAAAAGTTTAAACAAAAGAAGCGAGACTTTGGTTCTATGAATCTGAAGAACAAAGGACAAAGCCAAGGAAGGGTGATCGAAGACAACCCATCGAAGCTGCAAGGAAAGAACACCACCATAAAGTCAAAGAAGGACACAGGAAAGTGGTGTGAGTTCCATAAGAGCCCCACTCAAAACACAAGTGAGTGTCGACCAAGTAGTCATTGGTGGCCGAGTTGAAGGCTTCAGAATCAGATGCATGTTCCAACCCTGAGTCAGAACCCGACAAGAGGAATGACAAAGGGAATCATATTATTGATGTGGAGCCTAGCGCCACTGTTGCCACTGCCAAGATCCAGAGGAATAAGCCCGGCGATCCAAAGGAGGGGGAGCATCTTTTCCACCATAAAATGTGGGTAAAGGACTCACTGTTGCAATTCATTGTCGATAGTGGCAGCCAAAATAACCTCATTTCAGTAGAGGTCGTGAAGCAGTTTGGTCTACTGGCCATACCACACTCGTAGTCATACAACCTTGGGTGGCTTCACCAAGGATGAGATCTCTAAGTCAGCCAGCAGTATCACCTTCCCTACATCATCAAGCCCTTCACAGATGAGATATTGTGTGATGTTGCTCCCCTCAATGTTTGTGATGTATCATTTGGAAAACCATACTTTTGGAAGCGACATGTTTTATATGAGTCCAGACCTCACTCTTTGATTATTTCTTTGGGTGATACGTTATACAGGATACCAGAGATAGCCCCACCTAACACCACCTCTTTGATCTCTGTCAAGAAATGTTGTAAGATCATCTCCTAGACTAGGACATTTATTTTCTTTTTCGTTCTCTCTCAAAGTAAGGGGAAGATCGTAGCCACATCCATGGCCCCTGGGAAGGGTTCCTCCATGCAGCAGAAGCAGGTGGACATGGTCATGAAAGAATACAACGACGTCTTCTCTTCACCCACATGGGTACCGTTGCACTGTCAGGTCAAGCATTCATTCGATCTGACTCCTGAAGAACCTCTACCCAATGATTTGATATATCATTACTCCATTGTGGAAAATGTCGAGTACAATAAGCAACATGATCAACATCAAGTGCCACACAAGTTTCAGGTGGCCGACAAAGTCTGGTTACATTTGCAGAAAGTATTTCTTACAAGAGCCCATCAAAAAATTAAACCACTCTAATATGTTCCTTAAACCATTACCAAGGCTATGGGAAATAATTCTTTGGAGCGTGACATTCGTCCATCCCTTGGCTTGCACCGAGTGTTCAATGTGGACTACCCTCGACCATGCTTCCCATTATTAATGGACACATCTGACATTGCAGAACAACTTACACCAACAAAGCTAAACCCAGACTACATGGAACATGCCACCACTGATCGGATCACGGACACACAGATCAAGAGCACTTGCTAGCAGAAGATCCAACTATATCAGGTTGTCAAAGATGGCCAACTCCTTCACCAAGGCAAGTGGCTCACTAAGGACAAAGTTTAGTAGATGTTTCCCCGTCTCATGGAGGCACTCAATGCAATGGGGACCATTGCTTCCTAGGGGGGGAAGAATGATCTAGGTTGATATTAGTGGCCACCCGCCTATTCCACTTGGACCCCCACCACTGTCCCTTTTAGTTTTTCGGTTTCCTTAATTGTAGCACAGTCTACTATTTTTGGTAGTTTTTCGGGTCCTGAACTTTCAGAGGCATTTTGAGGCCCTAAACGACGTTTTTAGGGAAAACAGAGAGAACAGAAACATCCCAAATTCACTTAAATCTATGTTCTTGGCCTCCTCTTTGAGATCTTCGAAATGAGGTATTATGATAGCCAAACGGAGATCGTATGCCAAAGTTAAAGCCCTGGGAAGCTGATGTACCAATTTACCCTAGCGGGGCCCACAATTTTGGCTCTTCATCTCCTAGGGTTATGTTTTTCGATGCTTAGGATTTTCCATTGTTTCTCAAAAATAAATAGGCCTTTGAGCGTCACTGTAACACTGTTCAAAGGCATATAGCCACCACATCTCTTCTCAAAGATAAGCTACCGTTGCCTGAGCTATCTTATTTCCATTCTTTTTGTAAGCATAGTTCAATATTTTTCTATTAATGAAATGAAGTCTCTTTCTGTTGCATCTCTATGTTTATGATTATAACTGTAAGTTGTCACGTTCCTGTTTAAATCCGAATCAGTGGTGTCAGAGCAGTGTGCTCTTTCTCTATTTTTCTTTGCATGTCCCCAACGAGGTCGAGATATAATGAGTTAAGGCTCGATCTGGTTGAACCTTTGTAAGATCAGCCTCACAAATCCTAACAGCCTCCCATGGCAGATGAAAAGAAAGACGAGGGGGTAGGAGATCCTATCAAAATCTTGCTCGAAGAAGCCCTCGAGTGACAAAGGACCGCGATGATGGACAATTTTGCCCAAATCCCTTAGCGAATACCCAGGGTGATACATTTACTTCCAACAACTATTCTAGAAGCACCACACCCTTTCAGGTACAAGTTAATTTTGACATTCCCATATTTGAGTGTCAGATAGATGTGGATGTCGTAGATAAATGGTTAAATCTACTAGAAGGATATTTTTCTATTCATAATTTTTCCAGCCAGGAAAGGATCACTTTCGCACTTCTCAAAGCCACCCCCCCGGTCAAGGACTGGTGGGAAACCTACTGTGAGCAGAAGGATGAAAGTACGACCTAACTATTTTCAACTGCACCCATTTGGAATTCATTCTGGGATGCCATCAAGGAGAAGTACTACCCTGCCGGAAGCTATGAGGATAAATACATAAAGTCGACCACACTGCAGCAAGGAAGGGACCAAGATGTACTGAAGTTTACAAATATTTTTCATACCCTTTGCACAAAGTTGGGTATCAAGGATTCAGAGCACATTTGGTACCCAAATACCATGGTTACCTACACTGGTACATCTAGGATGACATGGAGTTCTTGGACATCTCCTTGCTTGGCATAGCGTACCGATATGTTGTCAAGATTAAGCAAAAATTTAATCAAAAGAAGCAATACTTTGGATATGCGAATTTGAAGAACAAAGGACAAATCCAAGGCGAGGTGATCGAAGAAAACCCGTCGAAGCTGCAAGAAAACAACACCACCACGAAGTCAAAGAAAGACCCAGGAAAGTGGTGTGAGTTCCATAAGATCCCCACTCACAACACAAGTGAGTGTTGGACCAAGTAGTCATTGGTCGCCAAGTTGAAGGCTTTAGAATTAGATGCATGTTTTTACCCTGAGTCAGAACCCAACAAGAAGAATGACAAAGGGAAGCATATTATTGATGTGGAGCCTAGCACCACTGTTTCCACCACTAAGATCTAGAAGAATGAGACTGACGATCTGGAGGAGGGGAAGTGTCTTTTCCACTCACAAATATGGGTGAAGGGTTCACCACTGCAATTCATTGTCGACAATGGCTGCCAAAAGAACCTCATTTTAGTAGAGGTTGTGAAGTGGTTGGGCCTGCTGACCATAACACACCCGCAACCCTAAAACATCAGGTGGCCTCACCAAGGACGAGATCTCTAAGTCAGCCAACAATGTCGCCTTCCCTATAGCATCAACCCCTTCACAGATGAGGTATTATGTGATGTTTCTCCTCTCGACGTTTGTGATGTATTATTAGGACAACCATACTTGTGGAAGAGACATTATGTATATGAATCTAGACCTTGCTCTGTCATTATGCCTTTGGGTGATACGTTATACAGGATGCCAAAGGTAGCCCCACCTATCGCCACCTCTTTGAAATCTGCCAAGAAATGCAGTAAGATCATCTCCCAGACTAGGAAATTTATTTTCTTTCTAGTTTTCTCTCAAGGTAAGGGGAAGATCGTAGCCACATCCATGGACCTTGGGAAGGGTTCCTCCACACAGCAGAAGCAGGCGAATACGGTCATGAAATAATAGAGGGACATCTTCTTCTCACCCATAGGGGTATCGTTGCACTATCACATCAAGCATTCATTCGATCTGACTCCTGGAGTACCTCTACCCAACCAGTCGATTTATTGTCGCTCCATTGTGGAAAATGCCGAGTACAAGCAACGACATGATCAACATCGGGTGCCACACAAGTTTCATGTGGGTGAAAAACTATGGTTACATTGCAGAAAGAATGCCTTACAAGAGCCCATCAGAAACTCATACCACTTCGATATGGTCCTTATGCCATTACCAAGGTTGTGGGAAACAATTCTTTGGAGCACAACATTCCTCCATTTCTTGGCTTGCACTGAGTGTTCAATGTGGCCCGCCCTCAACCATGCTTCCCACCATTATTGGACACGTTCAACGCTGCATAACAACTCACACCAATAGAGCTAAACCTAGACTACATGGAACAAGCCACCACTAATTGGATGACGGACACACAGAGCAAGTGCGCTCACTAGCAGAAGATCAACTATATCAGGTTGTCAAAGCTGGCCAACTCCTTCACCAAGGACCAAGTTCAACATAAGTTTGGAGGCACTCAATGCAATGGGGACCATTGCTTCTTAAGGGGGGAGGAATGATCCAGGTGGATATTGGTGGCCACCTACCTATTCCACTTGGAACTCCAACATCATCTCTTTCAGTTTTTCGGTTTCCTTAATTGTAGCACTATCTACTATTTTTGGTAGTTTTTTGGGTCCTGAAATTCCGCAGTTGTTTTGAGGCCCTAAACAACATTTTTAGGGAAAACAGAGAGACCAAAAATGTCCCAAACCAACTTGCCTCTTCACTTATGACCTCTCTTCAAGATCTTCGAAACGTGGTATTATAATAGCCAAACAAAGATCGTATGCCGAAGTTACGAGCATAGGAAGTTGATGTATCAATTTACCCAAGAGAGGCTTGTTATCTCTCCAAGAAACTCGCATAGGTTGTAGCTTGGAGATGCCTAGTAACATATAATCTGCAAGTTTGTTCTCTGGACTATTGGAATAAATTATGGTTTGGATCAAGTTAGATAACCATTCTAGCTTTTTTTTCACTCAGTGCATGCATGAACGCTCTCACCAATACAAGGCTTTAGACCACTAATGCTCATTAAGTTATAAATTCAATGGATATATGGAGAATATTGACTATACCAGTAGATTGCATACATAAGAATACATCAATGGCTAGCTACATGCAGCAAAAGAGAATACCGACTGTATTGGCAAATGCATATATGACCACATATGGATGGCTAGCCATAGGCAGCGAAGAAGATTGCAAATCTAATATATCAAAGCGGAGATAAGATGACAATTATCTGGCCTTATACACAAAGAAAACATGAACAAACTATTCAAGTGCGAGCATAGAACAACAAAGAGAATGTACATTGAACATATAATGGCAAAAGAATCTTATATTTCTAGAATGAAGATAAGTTTGAATGAACAGAGGAGGAATAATCTCCAAAATTTGAACCTCTATTAAATCTTACTTTCAACTATTTATAGCCTGTTTACAATGCTCTTGAGCTCTAAGAGGCTCAGAGTCTTAATCTGCCTTATATGCGTTGTTAACTGATTTGATGCCCTCTAGGAAAACATGGGATCAGAGTTTTCTGCTTCTGACAACAGAGTAACCGCTTTCAGATATTTTTGGTGCCTTGTTGCGCTGTCTAGGAGTTCTCCTGTGCTAGAGGTGCTCCATAACATTTGTTGGTGTGGCTGTTGCGTTGTTTGAACTCCCTGATCTTTCTGTTTCTGGATGCAGCGGGCTATGGCCCTTCCAATGATTTAACAATGCATGCTTCTGTTATAGCAGAAAAACGCTACCCTATGGTGGACCTCTATTGAAAACAATGTATATTTCTGTTTTAAATAGAAAACACAGCCATCACTAATAAATCCTACCTTCTCTGTGTATTTTGGACTTCAAAAGTCCTAAAATATGGTTTAATTATTCATCAAGTCCACCCTCGTTGCCATCGCAAGTCGCAAAAGGCTTATTCCCAGCTTCTTTTTGTATTTTGCAATAAGGCTAAAAACACTAAAAATCATGAAAAAATGACTTTGGCGGACTTCAGATATCATATATTCCACTTCCTAGACCCTTTCGGGTCTGGGCTTCATTGCAATCGGGACTAGCAAAAGGTCCCATCGTATTTCGCTTAAACAACGAAAACACACAAAACAATTAAAAAATGGGCTTTTACAGACCTAAAAACATATATATTTTGCTTCGTGAAACCCATCGGGTTCGGGTTCCGTCGCTATTGCACTGGCCCTGTTTCCCTTTGTATTTCATTATATAACCAAATACACAGAAAATGCTTTAAAAATGGCTTTGGCACAGACTTAAAACTTTATGAATTCTCATATATACTACGGTCAGGTCCGGGTATCGGGTCACCCATATGTATGTGCATAGGCCCCGCCCCTTGGTATAGCTCTGATGCGATATCAGTGATGCGATAAATCACAATCATGAGTCATTCACTCCCCGAGCCTTTATATATATAGCATATGCTCCCCGTCGATGTGACCCACTGATCCGGTCATCGGGGATCGCTGATCAGCAGTGTCATGCACCCAACTTTAGATTGTCCCCTCTACCCAGCCGATTGCGATTAGCTGCCTAGATCTGGGCTGTTGATCGGCTAGATCTAATGGTGGCTATTCATTCCTCTATTTAAGCCTGCATTTGTGGGTTTTTCATGGTTTTTTAAGCATTTTAGCCTCCCGATAGTGCATTTCTGCCCTTCCAAGGTCTTTCCTCTTGCATTTATTTTGATCATTAGATGAACTTTGAGCAAAATTCGGAGACTTTAAGAGCCTATATGGATCCATTCGTGGGCCTTTTGCCAGCAAGGCTAACACTGGCTCCTTCTGGGGATGAAATCCTCCCTGTGAGGTTTCAAGGATCACAAATCAATGCCTTTCTTGAAAAAACAAATTCAAATATTCCATCTAGTGTTCCATTGGGCATGGAGTCTATTTTGCAAATGAAATAAAAACTGGAAAAACATATTTACAATGACAAGGCTTTAAAGCCTTAAATGAAACAAAGTTTCAAGAACCACCCATTTATTGGGCTATCAAAAGTATCTCCTCCTTCCAGACTGTGCAGAACGAATGTATTGTCCTACTGAACTTGAGCGATGACAAACGGGCTTGTCCATAAGGAGTCAAACTTGCCATGATTACCTTTCTTTTCCTTAAATGCATCCCATTTAAGCACCCAATCAACAACTTGGAATTGTCCACCTTTGCCTTCCTGTCAAAGGTTTCTTTGATTTTCTTCTGATGAGCTTTTGACTTTTCTACCAGCTGCTCTCTAATCTGATGTAGTTCAACTAGGTTATTCATTCTTCTTACGATATCATTCTCTTCATCTTGTTCTTCTTGCAAGAACTTAGCCATAGGGAGAATGAGCTAGATGGGGAAAACCGTATCAGCACCATAAACCAGTTTGAATGGAGAATTTCCTATGTGCTTTTTGATGGTAACTCTATCAGCCCATAGTGCAAACTTCAACATGGAATCCCAACTCTTTTTGTTGTCCTCTAACAGATTTTTGATTACCCTTACTAGATTCTTGTTAGATGATTCTTACAGGCCATTGCCTTGAGGATAATATGAGGTAGAATGCACCACTTGAATGCCCATGGATTTAGCCATGTCCACCAATTCTTTTGCCTTGAAAGCTGCTACATTATCAGTGACTAGTTTGGTTGGGCAACCAAATCTAGTGAAAATATTCTCATTCAAGAACTTTATGACAACTTGATGATTGGCATTCTTAGTGGGTATAGCATCAATCCATTTGGTGAAATAATCAGTGGCTACTAAGATCCATTTATGTTGGCCACTGGAATGTGGGTTGATCTCACCTATAAAGTCTAAGCCCCACTATTGGAAGGGACCATTGACATGTATTAACTTCAAGGGCAGAGATTTTAGTTGTTGTCTTCCTGCAAACCTCTGACACTTGTCACAATATTTTACAAAAGAAAATACATCAGAGAATAGATTAGGCCAATAATATCCAACCCTAAAGATTTTGTGAGTTGTGCTTTTCCAATAATGATGCCCTCCACAAATGCTAGAATGGAACTAGTGTATAAATTCCACGGATTGTTCCTCATCTAGACACCTCAAGAGGATTCTTGATGGGTCTTTCCAATAAAGAAGATTTATTTTAATGTAGAATTTGGCCGATCTGAGTTTAATGGCACAAGATTGACTTGAGCTAAGCCTTGGAGGGACTTCTAGCTTTTGCAAAAAATGAACTATGCTATAATACCATTCACATGTGGCTAGATTTTTAGCCAAAGACTGATTTTGCTTTTGCTCTTCTGCTACTCCCTCTGTCTGCTCATCATCTGAATTTAGATCCATGGAATTTATGTCTAACAAACTACCATTTTCTTTAGCCATAAGTTTAGCCAAGCCCTGGCCTTTGACAAGCTTAGTGGACTTCACCTCTATGTTAAATTCTATGAATTTTGCAATCCATTTAGCTCTCTTCCCATCAATATCTCGCTGCGTTAAAACATCTTTTACTGAGGCTAAAGGTACATATGCAACCACTTTGGAATGAAGAATATAAATTTTGAATGCTTTTAAAGATTTTATGAGAGAAAATCTTGTTTTTCAATAAGGTCATAACTTAGTTCAGCGTCCCTTAAAGTTTTGCTGAAAAAGGCCATGGGGTGCTCTATGCCTTCATCATTTTTCTGCAACAAAACTATTGCAAGTGTATCATGAGATGCAAAATAAAAGATACGAAACTCCTTAGTGTAATCTAGGCTGATTAGAGTGGGAGCTTCTATGATGGCTTGTTTTATGGCTTCAAAAGAGCTTCTTGAAGCATCTATCCATTTTATTTTTGATCCTTTCTTCAGCATGAAAGTGATGTGCTTTACAGGCTCTACAAAGTTTGGAATGAACCTCCTTACAAAGTTAATCTTACCCAGGAAGGATTGAATGTCCTTTTTCGACCTTGGGATGGAAAATGTTTGAATGGCTTGAACCCTTGCTAGATCGATTTTTACACCTTCAGCAGAAACAATATGTCCCAGGAGTTTGCCTTCTTCTAGAGAAAACTGTGACTTCTTTGGGTTCACTGAAATTCCAAACTATCTGCACTTTAGGAAGACCTTCTTCAAATGTTGTAAATGGTTTTTGTGTCTGCTAGAGAAGATTGTTATGTCATCAAGATAAATAAGGACAAACTTGTCCTTCTCTCCCACAAAAGCTATGTCCATGGCCCTCTGAAAAGTAGCCCCAACATTCTGTTGGGTTGTGTTATATTCTTTCCATGACTAGCCCATGCAGTTAACCAGGGGGTTAGAGGGGGGGTGGAGCCCCCCTTTGTTGCGCCGACTATGTAGGGGGGGGAGTGGGTGGGGTCACAGGGGGTTTGAGGTGTACCCACGTTGCTCCGGAAAAATTTGGTTTTGGAACCTATTTAGGTTGGGTAAACCCACCTATGGTTTTGTGCATGATTTTCGCACATGCTTTTTCGATATGATGGTTTTTGGTCCATGGTATTAGACGCGATGGTTTTCGGTCTATGGTATTGGATGCTTCGGCAAGTATAAATATATATTAAACATTGAAAGGAACATAATGAAAAATCAAGCTGGTAGTCCCAGTTTTGGGATCCAAGGGAAATATCTATGTATATGTGTTTTATGTGTTATGCTTTCACATTGTTTATTTTCTATGTTTTAGAATTCGTATGCAAGTAATTTCTGTATGGGGTTAAAACCTACATTTGGTATCAGAGTTGTTTTTGGCTTCAAGGGGATGCCTTTATTGCTGAGGGGTTTCGCTCGGGCCTGTGGTAGAACTTGTTCAGTGGGAGATCTGTGAGATTGATTCTGGTGGTGAAAGAAGATGGTGAGCAATGGAAAGATAAAGATCAAGAAATTTAATGGTCAGAGTTTTGAGTTGTGGAAACTCAAGATGGTGGATCTGTTGGCGGATAAAGATTAGTGCATCACAGTAGATTCGGGTACTAAACCAATGGGAGTGTCCGACGAAGAATGGAAGAAGTTGGATCGGAAGGCAAAGAGCACAATATGATTGTGTGTCTTAGATTCAATATTGTTGAATGTATCAGGGGAAGCTACGGCGAAGGCTTTGTGGGACAAGTTAGGGACTTTGTACCAATCTAAGTCTCTGGTGAATAAAATATTCCTATAGAAAAAGTTGTATAACCTGAGGATGAAAGATGGAGACTCGGTGACAGAGCATGTGAACACATTTAATACTGTGGTAAGTTAGTTAGCATTTGTTGATATTAAAATTTCAGATGAAGATAAGTGCATTAGTTTGTTGTGTTCTCTACCAGATTCGTGGGATGGTCTGGTTATTGCAATAGGTACCAATGCAACTGCCTTGCAGCTTGATGAAATAGTCTCATCTTTGCTAATGGAGGGGATGAGATGGAAAAATATGGAGAGCCAGAATGGTGATGCCTTGTCTGTACGAGGACAGTCCCATAACAGAAACAAAAATAAGTCAACGAGTGGGAGATCTAATTCTAGAGGGAGATCTAAATCTCTAGGAAAACCTATAAAGGTGGTGTGCTGGAAATGCGGAAAGGAAGGGCACTAAAAAAGGGACTATAAATCTAAAGCTCTTGATAAAGGAAAGGGATTAGATGATGCTCCTTCTGTAGAGGCAAAAACTACCTCAGATGAAGGTGGGGATGTGTACCTGGCTTCTTCAAGTACACATGTAGATCATGAGGCATGGTTGATTGACTCAGGTGCATCCTTTCACTTCACTCCCCATAGAGAGTGGTTCTGCAAGTATGAGAAATACGATGGTGGTGATGTCTTCTTAGGGGATGATAGGAAGGCTAGAAGCATTGGTCATGGAAAAGTAAAGTTGAAGTTTCAAGGTGAAAGAGTTAGAACACTTCAGAGTGTTTTGCATATTCCTGCATTGGCTAGAAATCTAATTTTTGTAAGCAAGCTAGATGATGCAGGTGTAAAAATAGTGTTCGAGAAGGATACCTACAAAATGGTTCGGGGAGCACTGGTATTGATGCGGGGAGTTTGAATTGGAACTATATATAAGCTGCAAGGTAGCACTGTTATTGATGGGTGCAACAGTTCTGTGGTTCCTAAAAGTGGAGCAGAAAATCTAGTGGTCTCTAGAGAGAAGACCATGTTGTGGCATCAAAGGCTTGGACATATTGGAGAGAAGGGCCTTCGAATACTTCAAGGTAAAGGTATGACAGAAGGTATGAGTAATAGCTTTCTGGATTTTGATTTCAGTGAAAATTGTGTATATGGGAAGCATAATCAGGTGAGTTTCCCCTCTGGTAGTAAGAGGGCGAAATAGATATTATAACTTGTGCACAGTGATGTGTTTGGACCTATGAAGGTTCCATCACTAGGTAAGTCTATGTACTATGTATCATTTATAGATGACTTCTCAAGGAATACATGGATATATTTCCTTAAGAAGAAATCTGAAGCCTTTGACAGGTTTAAAGAATTTAAGGCTCTCGTAGAAAATCAGATAGAGAAGAAGATAAAGGTGCTGAGGGCAGATAATGGTGGAGAGTTTTGTAGCAAGGAATTTGAAGAATTTTGTAAGAAGTGTGGTATAGCACGACAGAAGGCTACTTCATATACACGTTAGAAAAATGGAGTTGCAGAAAGAATGAATAAGACATTGATGGAAAGGGCAAGAAGCATGCTTAGTGGTGCTAGGTTAGGACAGGAATTCTGGGTAGAGGCAGCGGATACTACATGTTACCTAGTCAACAGGTCACCTTCATCAGCATTGGAGGATAAGACTCCAAAAGAGGTTTGGACTGGTAAGAAACCCTCTCTTTAAAATTTGAGGGTATTCGGATGTGATGCATATGTACATGTTCCAAAGGACAAACAAACCAAGTTGGATACTAAATCTGAAAAGTGCATCTTTATTGGGTATAAGAATGGTTTAAAGGGTTATAAGCTTTAGAACCCAGTCACACAGAAGGTTGTGTACAGCCGAGATGTGGTGTTTAGAGAGGTAAAAGATGTTATTAAACATGAAGTCCAACAAAAGGAACCTAAGAAGATAGAGTTTGAGCTTAACGAGGAAGAATCAGACTCTACAACAAAGGAGGAATCAGAAGATGAAGAGCCACAAACTCTTGGTGTGAGAAGATCAGTTCGAGAAAGAAGGCAGCCAGAAAGGTATAGTCCATCTGCTTTCTGTTCAAAATTTTCTTTATCTATTACTAACGATGATCCCAAATCTGCGAAGGAAGAAGTAAATTCAGAGGATGGCAAACTCTAGAAAGAGGCCATGGTTTGTGAAATGGCATCTTTGCACAAAAATGAGGCTTGGGATCTAGTGGAGTTGCTGGCTAGAAGGAAACCCATTGGTAGCAAATGGGTGTTTAAGAATAAGACAAATGCAGAAGGAAAGGTGGAGAAATACAAAGCTCAGTTGGTAGCAAAAGGTTATTCCCAAGTGTCGGGAATTGATTTTGGTGATATTTTTTCTCTTGTTGCCAAGGTAACTACTATTAGATTACTTTTATCTATTGCTGCTGCTTTTGATTTTGAGATAGAACATATGGATGTGAAGACAACATTTCTTCACGGGGATCTAGAAGAGGAGATCTACATGAAGCAACATGAAGGCTTTGCAGTGAAGGGTAAGAAAGAACTAGTATGCAAGTTAAATAAGTCTATGTATGGGTTAAAACAATCACCAAGGATGTGGTATCAACAATTTGATACATTTATACGGGGACTTGGCTTCACCAGAAGCAAAGCAGATCATTGTGTGTATTTTAAATTAATTGGTGACCGTGTTATTTATCTGGTATTGTATGTGGATGAGATGTTGCTGGTTGGAAATGAAAAAGAAATTATCCAAGATTTGAAGACCCAATTGTCCTCCAAATTCTACATGAAAGTTCTTGGTGCTGCAAACTATATTTTGGGCATGGAAATTAAAAGAGATTGGGAAAAGGTGAAGCTCTGGTTAAACCAGAGGAAGTATGTCGAGACAATACTGTAGAGGTTTAATATGTAGGATAGTAAACCAGTGAAGGTTCCTATTCCTGTAGGTGTGAGGTTATTTGTTGAACAGTGTCCCAAGACATAAGAAGAGGAAGAGGACATGTTTCGTGTTCCATATGCAAGTGTAGTCGATAGCCTGATGTATGCAATGGTCTATACTAGACCAAACATTGCACATGTAGTGGGAGTATTGATCAGGTTTATGTCAAAACCAGGGAAGGAGCATTGGACAACAGTGAAGCGGGTTTTTACGTATTTGTGTGGCAATAGTGATTATGGTTTGTGCTACCAAGGAAGACTAGGATTGGACAGAGTGTTGGATATTCGTGGCTTTGTTGATGCAGACTAGGCTGGAGATCTGGATCAGAGAAGATCTACAAGTGGGTATGTG
>APFE031310621.1:114806-126409 GCA_000404065.3 Pinus taeda
ATAGTGGCACTATCAACTACAGAGGTAGAATACATGGCAGCCACTCATGCAAGCAAGGAAGCAGTTTGGTTGCAGAGATTGTGTTCAAGTACAGGGTTAGTACAGGAAGCTATAAGGATAGACTGTGACAGCCAAAGTGCAATTTTCTTGGCAAAGAAGCCCGTATATCATTCAAAGACATAGCACAATGATGTTCAATATCACTTTGTGATGGATATGATCGAAGACAAAAAGGTGTTGCTAGTAAAGGTGGACACTTTGAAGAATACTGTAGATGCATTGACAAAATCTGTGAGCTCTGAGAAGTTCTCTTGGTGTAGAGAGACAATGGGTGTTTCAGGGCTGGAAAAATAATTGAGCTCTCTTGTGACCCCCTATGGAAAGAAAACAACAAGTGGGAGAATGTTGGGCTGTGTTATATTCTTTCCATGACTAGCCCACACAGTTAATCGGGGGGTTAGAGGGGGGGTGGAGCCCCCCTTCGTTGTGCCGATTGTGTAGGGGGGGAATCACAGGGGGTTTGAGGTGTACCCGTAACCCCACTTTATGGGGTCCAAGGCAGCGCCCCAAAAAATTTTGGTTTTGGAACCTATGTTAGGTTGGGCGGACCCACCTATGGTTTTGCGCATGATTTTCGCACATGCTTTTTGGAAGCGATAGTTTTCGTTCCATGGTATTGGACGCGACGGTTTTCGGTCCATGGTATTGGATACTTCAGCAAGTATAAATATGTATTAAACATTGAAAGGAACATAATGAAAAATCAAGTTGGCAGTCCTAGTTTTGGGATCCAGGGGATATCTCTGTGTATATGTGTTTTATGTGTTATGCTCTCGCATTTTTTATTTTCTGTGTTTTAGAACTCGTATGCAGGTAATTTCTGTACGGGGTTAAAACCTACACATTCATCAGTCTGAAAGGCATCTTGGAGTGCATGAAAATGCCCCAAGGAGTAGTGAAGGTGGTCTTTTCCTGATCTTTAGGATGTACAACAATCTTATTGTAACCTGAAAATCCATCTAAGAAAGACATGACTCTAGCCCCTGAAACTCTTTGCAACAAGTGTTCCATCTTAGGTCAGGGACAGTTATCTTTTTTAGAGCACTTGTTCAGATTTCTGAAGTCAACACAAAGCCTAATTTCTCCTTTTTTCTTTCTCACTACAACAAGGTTAGCTATCCATTTTGAATACCTTAGGGGAACTATAATTTTGGCATCCAACGGCTTCTTGATATCTTTCTCAATCAAAGGTAATAAGAGAGGGATGATAGGTCTTAACTTCTGCTTAAAATGGGTGGTGTTCTTTTCCAATGGAATCTTATGTTGTATGATGTTTGTATCATAAGTTTTAAGATCATTGTATTCCTAGGCAAAAATATCAGTGAATTGCTTCATGAGGGTGCAATACTCAAAATTCTAGGCAGAAGACAAATGAGCGGACAAATCGATGAATTTTGGATGGGATGGGCTCCCTATATTATGTTTACAGACAACAGACTCATTCTCTATTTTGGTCAGCTTATAGGGAACTTTGTTATGATCAAAAAGCTTCTCTAGAGGTACCAATCCTTTTGGTATGTGATTACTAGGCAGCTGGACGATGCTTCCTCGGCCGATCTCAATTTTTAGCTTGGACTGGCTGCATCTTCCATGGTTTCATTTTCTTGGTCGATGTGTGTTTTAGCAAATTCCCCAACGACTTGTAAAGACCTATTAATTTCCTCATCATCTTCAAAAACTCTCCAATATTTGACATTGTCAGGCAGAGATGGTCTATATTTAACCTGAACTTCATATGTCAATTTAGGAGGCAAAGGAGGAATAAACATGCTAGCAGACACAACAAGGGAATCGACAAGCTGGTTCTTCATTCTCGGAATATAAGAAATGCTGAAATCATTAAAAGAATCCTTGAGCATCCATACCTCATCCCTGTATGCTTTCAACCTTGGATGTTTTGCTTGGAATGCTTTATTTACCTACTGAATGATGAGGTCTACAACTCCAAACACTTTCAGGCCTTTGATACCCATTTCTTTAGTAGCGCTTAAGCCCATAATCAAGCTTCATACTCTGTTATGTTGTTTGTGACTTGAAAGGTTAATTTGAAAGATAAATTAATGTATTCCTGTGTTGGGGACACAAGGACTACACCTGCCCCAACAACTTCCTTAGAGCAAGCTCCATCAAAGAACATGTCCCAAATCTGTGGGCCTTCTTCCTCAACAATTTGGCAAACTGGTTTTTTAAGCTGCATGGTGACCAACTGGGATTCTTCAATATGAATAACACATGCTCCAAAATTAGTGTCAACAGCATAGATGGGATGATTGATAGGGTTCTTCTCATCGCTGATGATATAAGCCAATTGTGCCTCTTTGTATAATCTCTTTCTCTTACCTCCAAAAACTGGGATAGTAGCATAGGATAGATCATTTTGTAATGATCCACCTAGTCTCTTGATCCAACCTCTAGAAAGTAACATGCCAAACTTGGGAGGTAAATCTGCTACCACAATATCCATCATCATGCTTTTCATAGGCAGCTGAGACAAAGTGATGGCTAGGTCCTTGATTAATCCTAGACACTTCATTTTTCTAGAGTCAAAAGAGAACAAGTCATGGTAAGGCATGGTGATATCAAGACCCAACTCATCCATGATAGCCTTGGGCATTAGATTACTGCTAGCTCCAGTGTCCAAAAGGCAGTTGTGAAGGATTTTTTCATGAATAGTTAGAGAGACATAGAATTATGGGGAGTTGTCTTCGTAATTTTCAACCATTGGGATGAGAATAATAGTTGGCTTGTCATCTTGCAGATTTATATGGTCTGTGGAGGCTTGGATGGATTTAGGCTCAAGGGCCTTGAGGATGGATCTTTTGAAGGACTCATTCTTGACTAGTTCAATCAGAGGCATAGGTATTCTTAGCTTTTGAATTTTTGATTGAAAATTGAAAGGAGAAGGAGACTTATCAAGGCCTCTTACCTCATGAGCTGGGGCTTTGAGGATGATGGGGTCAATTGCCGGTTGTTTTTGCTTATTAGCTTGTTGTACTGCAGGGATAGAAGCTCTTTGAACAAGAGTTTCCTTGGAATTATTTATCTTTGACCTCAAATTATATCTTTGCTAATCTGTAGTTTGTAGAATAGCCTTACCATCCCATTCTTTGCTGATATGGTCATTGCATAATGACTTTTCATAGGTTGCTGAGGTCAAAAGGAAGCATTGCCTTTGTCTTCCAGAACATGGGTCTCATCATCTTCTTCAAACTGCTCTTCTTCCATGACTGCATATTGAAAAGGAGCCTTCACCCTTTCGTCTTCATTAGCATCTTTGTTTCTTTGCAAAATTTGCAACTGCTCATTTGTTCTTCTATATGGATTTGGATTTGGATTTCTAGGAGAAAAGGTATTAGGCACTCTTCGTTTCCCCGGGTGTTGCTCAACCTTCAATTTGGAGATTTCAGAGGCTAATGACTCAAACATTTTGGTCATTTTATCTATCTTAGGATCAGAGGATGATGAAGACTTGCACCTCTGTCTTCTTCTATCAACATTTCCCTTGAGCTTCTCTAAAGCCATGATGTTTGATTCCACTTCCAAGGCTGCATCCTGCATGTCAGCCAAAGTAGCACATTGCCTCCCCCTCAACAGTAGGTAGAAGTCATAATCAAAAGCACTGGCATAGGTGAGTTTAGCAGAGGTAGTAGTGGGTTTTACTTCAGCTAGTATTTTTTTGTACATACGATTAAACCTCTTATTAAAATCAAACTTCAACTCACCATTTTCCCTCTTTAAGTTACCAAACTTAGTGTGGTAGTAGAGAAGATCTTTCTTATCACCCCAATGCTTTAGGAATGCATCATCTAAAGCTTCAATATCTGCTATAGATCTTAGGGTTAGTTCTCTGAACCATTTTCTAGCCTCTCCATCTAGGCTTTGGACAAAGACTCTCATCCACACATCATATTCACTAATGTCCAAATTATCAACATAGCTATAGAATGACTCAAGATGTTCTTCAGCAGTAACACCTTCAGTCCCAGTGAACTTAGGCCTATATTTCCTTTATTCTCCAGTAGTCATGGCACTCAAAGGAGTGGGTAGTATTAGAGGTCCATACCTAGCAGCTATGATTCTTTCCATTTTAGTAGGTGCTTGTGGACCCGCCGTAGCTGTGGTGGCTAAAAGAGTACTGGCAGTCTGAATGATAGAGGGCTGAGGAGTGACTGACAAGACTAAAGGAGTATGATGGATAGGAGGTGAGGTTTCCTTAGGGCTTAAAGCAAAAGGAGGACCTAAAGAATAAGGAGCTTTATGAATCTTTGAGAGTTTTTATTCACTGCTAATATTAGATGCTATACTTTCAACATGTATTTGTTCTATTACAAGCCTTTCTTGAAGAGATATAGAAGATTGTTTAGGTTTACCTGAACCTGATGCTCCTTTCTGCAATACCTTTCTCTCTTTGATGATTTTTTCAAGGTCAGGCATTGGGTCAGCTTGTGACTTCTAAGGATTTCTCCGAGTATGCCTCACAAACTGAGCCAGAACTATGATGTGGATTCACCAAGAGGTTCGACCTCTAGTAGAATCATCAGATAGATGATTACAACCAAAAAAGTGCCCAGACTTTGTCTATCATCAAAGTTGGATCTATGTTGTTTCCCAAGGAAGCTAAGCTTCAGTTTCCTTTCCTCGGCAACGATGCCAATTATGTTATCTCTCCGAGAAAATCTCCTAGGTTGTAGCTCAGAGATGCTTGGTAACATATAATCTTCAATTTTTTTCTCTGAACTATTGGAATACATGATGGTTTGGATCAAGTTAGATAACCATTTTAGCTCTATTTTCACTCAATGCATGCATGAATGCTCTCACCAATACAAGGCTTTAGACCACTAATGCTCAATAAGTTATAAATTCAATGGATAGTTGGAGAATATTGACTATACCAGCAGATTGCATACATAAACATACATCAATGGCTAGCTACATGTAGCAAAAGAGAATATTGACTGTACTGGCAGATGCATATATGACCACATATGGGTGGCTAGCTACAGGCAACGAAGAAGCTTGGAAATCTAATATATCAAAGCAAAGATAAGATGACATTTATCTGGCCTTAGACACAAAGAAAACATGAACAAATTGTTCAAGTGCAAGCATAGAACAACAAAGGGAATGGACATTGAACATATAATGGCAAAAGAAGCTTATATTGCTAGAATGAAGATGAGAAGTTTGATTGAATAAAGGAGGAATAATCCCCAAAAGTTGAACCTATATTACATCTTACTTTTAGCTATTTATAGCTTGTTTACAATGCTTCTAATCTCTAAGAGACTCAGAGTCTTAATCTGCCTTATATGCATTGCTAGCTGATTTGATGCCCTCTAGGCAAGCATGGGATCGAAGTTTTCTGCTTCTAACAGCAAAGTAACTACTTTCAGATATTTTTAGTGGCTTGTTGCGCTGTGTAGGAGTTCTCCTATGCCAGAGATGCTACATAACGTTTGTTGGTGTGGCTGTTGCACTATCTGAGCTCCCAGATATTTCTGTTTTGGGCTGCAGCGTGTTGTGGCCCTTCTAATGATTTAACAATGCATGCTTCTATTATAGCAGAACAACACTACCCTATGGTGGACCTCTATTGAAAACAATGTATATTTCTGTTTTAAACAAAAAACACAACCATCACTGATAAATCTCGCCTTCTTTGTGTATTTTGGACTTCAAAAGTCCTAAAATATGGTTTAATTATTCATCAGGTCTACCCTCATCACCATCGCAAGTCGCAAAAGGCATATTCCCAACTTCCCTTTGTATTTTGCAATAAGGCGAAAAACACTAAAAATCATGAAAAAATGATTTTGGCGGACTTTAGATATCATATATTCCACTTCCCGGACCCTTTCGGGTTCGGGCTTCATCGCAATCAGCATTGGCCAAAGGTTCCATCGTATTTCGTTTAAACAACAAAAACACACAAAAAAATTAAAAAATGGGCTTTTGCAGACCTGAAAACATATATATTTTGCTTCACGAAACCCATCGGGTCCGGATTCTGTCACTATCGCACTGCCCCTGTTTCCCTTTGTATTTCATTATGTAACGAAATACACGAAAATGCTTTAAAAATGGCTTTGGCGTGGACTTCAAACTTTATGAATTCTCATATATACTACGGTCGTGTCTGGGGTATTGGGTCGCTCATATGTATGTGCATAGGCCCTGCCTCTTGGTATAGCGTCGATGCGATGTCAGCGATGCGATAAATCGTAATCGTGAGTTGTTCACTCCCTGGGCCTTTATATATATAAAAAATGGTCCCCGCCGATCCAATCATCGGCGATCGCTTATCGGTGGTGTCATGCCCCTACCTTTAGACTGTCCCCTCTGCCCAGCCGATTGTGATTAGCCACCTAGATCTAGGCCGTTGATCGGCCAGATCTAACGGAAGCTATTCATTCCTCTGTTTAAGCCTGCATTTGTGGGTTTTTCATGGGTTTTTAAGCATTTTAGTCTCCCAATAGTGCATTTTTTCCCTTCCAAGGGCTTTCCTCTTGCACTGACTTTGATCATTAGATGATCTTTGAGCAAAATTTGGAGACTTTAAGAGCCTATATGGATCCATTTGTGGGCCTTTTACCAGCAAGGCTAATAGGGCCCATAACTTTGGCGCTTCATCTCATAGGGTTAGGATTTTGGATGTTTACGGTTTTCCATTGTTTCTCAATAATAAATAGGCCTTTGAGCCTTAATGTAACATAGTTCAAAGGCATGTAGCCACCACATTTCTTCTTAGAGATAAGCTACCATCACCTGAGCAATCTTATTTATATTCTATTTGTAAGCATAGTTCAATATTTTTCTATTAATGAAATGAAGTGTTTTTCTGTTGCATCTCTCTGTTTATGATTATATCTATAAGTTGTTGCATTCTTGTTTAAATATGGATCAGTGGTGTCAGAGTGGTCTTTTCTTTCTCTGATTTTCTTTGCATGTCCCCAAGGAGGTCGGGATATAATGAGTTAAGGCTCGATCTGGTTGAACCTTTGCAAGATTAGCCTTGAAAATCCCAACGGCCTCCCATGGAAGATTAAAAGAAATATGAGGGGCCAACAGATCCTATCAAAAGCTTGCTCGAAGAAGCCCTTGAGTGACATAGGAATGCGATGATGGACAACTTTACCAATATCCTTCAGCGGCTACCTAGGGGTGACACATCTACTTCCAGCAGCTACTCTGGAAGGACCACACCCTTCAACGTACAAGTTAATTTTGACATTCCCATATTTGAGGGTCAAATAGATGCAGATGTCGTAGATAAATGGTTAAAGCTATTAAAAGGATATTTTTTTGTTCATAATTTTTTTAGCCAAGAAAATATCACATTTTTACTTCTCAAAGCTGGCCCCCACATCAAGGAATAGTGGGAAACCTACTATGAGTAGAAGGATGATAGTATAGCCTTAGTATTTTCAGCTGCACCCACTTGGAATTCATTTCGGGATGTCATCAAGAAGCAGTACTACCTTGTTGGAAGCTATGAGCATAAATACATAAAGTCAACCATGCAGTGGCAGGGAAGGGACCAAGATGTGCTGGAGTTTACCAATATTTTTCATACCAAGTTGGGTATCAAGGATTCAGAACGTCATTTGGTACTCAAATACTGTGGTTGCCTACAAAGGTACATCGAGGATGAGATGGAGTTCTTAGACATCTCCTCGCTTGGCACAATGTACTAATGCGTTGTCAAAGCCAAGGCAGGGTGACTGAAGACAAACTGCTAAAGCTACAAGAAAAGAAAGCCACCACGAAGTCAAAGAAGGACATAGGAAAGTGGTGTGAGTTCCATAAGAGCCCGACTCACAACACAAGTGAGTGTTAGACCAAGCAGTCGTTGGTGGTCGAGTTGAAGGCTTCAAAATTAGATGCATGTTCCGACCTTGCGTCAGAAACTGACAAGAGGAATGACAACGGGAAGCATATTATTGATGCGGAACCCAGTGCCACTATTTCCACCACCAAGATCTATAAGAATGAGCCCGACGATCTGGAGGGGGGGGTGTTTTTTACAGTCACAAATTTGGGTGAATCATTCACCGTTGTAATTCATTTTCGACAATGGTAGCCAAAAGCACCTCATTTCAGTAGAGGTCATGAAGTGGTTAGGCCTGCTTGCCATACCACACCCATAACCCTAAAACATCGGGTGGCTTCACCAAGGACGAGATCTCTAAGTCAGCCAGCAGCACCCCTTCCCTACAACATTAAGCCCTTCACAGATGAGGTATTGTGTGATGTTTCTCCTCTCAATGTTTGTGATGTATTATTAGGAAAATCATACTTGTGGAAGGGACGTGTTGTATATGAGTCTAGATCTCGCCCTGTCATTATTTCTTTGGGTGATACGTTATACAGGATACCAAAGGTAGCCCCACCTACCGCCGCCTCTTTGATCCCTACCAAGAAATGCAGTAAGATCATCTCCCAGACTAGGAAATTTATTTTCTTTCTTGTTCACTCTCAAAGTAAGGGGAAGATTGTAGCCACATCCATGGCCCCCGGGAAGGGTTCCTCCACGCAACAGAAGCAGGTGGATATTGTAATGAAAGAATACATTGACATCTTCTCTGCACCCACAGGGGTACCGTTGCACTGTCAGGTCAGGAATTCATTCAATTTGACTCCCTGAGAACCTCTACCAAGCAGTTCAATATATCGCTACTGCATTATGGAAAACATTGAGTACAAGTAGCGACATGATCAACATTAGGTGCCACAAAATTTTTAGGGGACAACAAAGTCTGGTAACATTTGCAGAAAGAACGCCTTATAATATCCCATAGGAAATTCAAACCACTCTAATACGGTCCTTACACCATTACCAAGGTTGTGGGAAACAATGCTTTAGAGCATGACATTCCTCCATTCCTTGGCTTGCACCGAGTGTTCAATGTGGACCACCCTCAACAATTCTTCCCACCAATACTTGACACATCTGACATTGCAGAACAACTCACACCAACAGAGCTAAATCCAGACTGCATGGAACTAACCACCATTGATTGGATCATAGACACACAGATCAAGAGCACGCACCAACAAAAGATCCAACTATATCGGGTTGTGAAAGTTGGACAACTCCTTCACCAAGGCAAGTGGCTCACCAGGGACCAAGTTCAGCAGAAGTTTCCCCATCTCATGGAGGCACTCAATGCAATGGGGACCATTCCCTCCTAAGGGATGAGGAATGATCCAAGTGGATATTGGTGGCCACCCGCCTATTCCACTTGGACCCCCACCACTGTCTCTTTTAGTTTTTCGGTTTCCTTAATTATAGCACAATCTACAACTTTTGGCATTTTTTCAAGTCCTACACTTCTAGAGCCGTTTTGAGGCCCTGGACGACAATCTTAGGGAAAACAGAGAGATGAGAAATGCCCCAAACAAGTTTGTTTTGTTTTTTTTTTTTTTTGGCTTCTCTTTGAGATCTTCGAAAAGAGGTATTATGATAGCCAAATGGAAATCGTATGCGAAAGTTAAGACCTTGGGAAGTTAATGTACCAATTTACCCAAAAGGGGCCCACAGTTTTGGTGCTTCATCTCCTATGGTTAGGTTTTTGGATGTTTAGGGTTTTCCATTGTTTGTCAATAATAAATAGGCCTTTGAGCCTCACTATAGCATAGTTCAGAGGCATGTAACCACCACATATCTTCTCAGAGATAAGTTACAATCGCCCAAGCTATCTTATTTTCATTCTGTTTGTAAGCATATTTCAGTATTTTCTATTAATAAAATGAAGTGTTTTTCTACTTCATCTCTATGTGTATGATTATATCTATAACTTGTTGTGTTATTGTTTAAATCTGAATTAGTGGTGTTAGAGCAGTCTTCTATTTCTCTGTTTTTCTTTGCATGTCCCCAACGAGGTCAGGATATAAAGAGTTAAGGCTCGATCTGGTTGCACCTTTGCAAGATCTGCCTTGCAAATCTGAACAGCCTCCTGTGGTGGATGAAAAGAAAGATGAGGGAGCATGAGATCCTATCAAAATATTGCTAGGAGAAGCCCTCGAGTGACAAAGGAACATGATGATGGACAACTTTGCCCAGATCCTTCAGTGGCTACCCAGGGGTGACGCATCTAATTCCAGGAGCTACTTTGTAAGCACCACACCTTTCAAGGTACAAGTTAATTTTTACATTCCTATATTTGAGGGTTAGATAGATGTCGATGCTATAGATAAATGGTTAAATCTGCTAGAAGGATATTTTTCTGTTCATAATTTTTTTGGCTAGGAAAATATCCCTTTTTCACTTCTCAAAGCTACCCCTTGCATCAAGGACTGGTGGGAAACCTACTACAAGTAGAAGGTTAAAAGTACGGCCTCGCTATTTTCAGCTACACCCACTTGGAATTCATTTTGGGATGCCATCAAGGAGTAGTACTACCCTGTCAGAAGCTATGAGGATAAACAAATAAAGTTGACCATGCAGCGGTAGGGAACAGACCAAGACATGCTAGAGTTTACCATTATTTTTCATATTCTTCGCACAAAATTGGGTATCAATGATTCAGAAATCCATTTGGTACTCAAATACTATGGCTACCTGCATAGGTACATCCAGGATGAGATGGAATTCCTGGACATCTCCTCGCTTGCCATGGTGTATAGATACGCTGTCAAGATCAAGGAGAACTTTAAACAAAAGAAGCGATACTTTTGATATGTGAATCTGAAGAACAAAGGACAAAGCCAAGGCAGAGTTAACGAAAGCAACCTGTCAAAGCTACAAGAAAAGAACACCACCACCAAGTCAAAGGGCACATGAAAGTGTTGTCAGTTCCATAAGAGCCCACTCAAAACACAAGTGAGTGTCGGGCCAAGCAGTTGTTGGTGGCCGAGTTGAAGGCTTTAGAATCATATGCATATTCTGACCCCGAGTCAGAACCCGACAAGAGGAATGACAAAGGGAAGCATATTATTGATGCAGAGCCTAGTGCCACTATTGTCATTGCCAAGATCTAGAAGAATGAGCCTGATGATCTGGAGGAGGGGGGGCATCTTTTCCACTCAAAAATGTGGGTGAAAGGTTCGCCGCTGCAATTCATTGTCGACAGTGGCAGCCAAAAGAACCTCATTTTAGTAGAGGTCCTGAAGCAGTTGGGGCTGTTGACCATACCATACCCACAGTCGTACAACATCGGGTGGCTTCACCAAGGACGAGATCTCCGAGCTAGCCAGCAATGCCACCTTCCCTACAACATAAAGCCCTTCACAAATGACATATTCTGCGATGTTGCTCCTCTCGACATTTGTGATGTATAATTATGAAAACCATACTTGTGGAAGTGACATGTTGTATATGAGTCTAAACCTCTCTCTGTGATTATTTATTTGGGTGATACGTTATATAGAATACCATAGGTAGCCTCACCTACCACCACCTCTTTGATTTTTGCTAAGAAATGCAGTAAGATCATCTCCCAGATTAGGAAATTTAGTTTCTTTCTGGTTCGCTCTCAAAGTAAGGGGAAGATCGTAGCCACATCCATGGCCCCTGGGAAGGGTTCCTCCATGCAACAAAA